>UELX01001518.1:0-42531 GCA_900480035.1 Eupelmus urozonus | reverse complement strand
GACTCTTGACTGTAAATCAAAGTCTAAGGAATAAATGGTGTTTCTTTGAGTTATTAAATAATTGTTATTATTTAATAGCCCTTCATACGTGGCGTGCCTCGTTTTTGGGGATCACTCCGGATCCACCCTTTCCCCTTTCCCCTTATCATACCCTCTCCTCTGGACGGTGCAGCCGACACCAAGCTTTAGGGCAAGCTTTCGATCGCCTAGACTCGCTCCCAGAGTCGACGTAGAGGGGTCAGTGCCGTGTCCTCCCTCTACGCTACGTAGAAGCCTCACCGGAGGATCAGAGTCCCAGTGACTGGCACCGAGAGATCATCGCCTCAGCGGGCACGTTCTGCTCACCGCCCGCAGCAGCAAGAACGCCCAACACGCAGTGCTTTGACGCAGCCGCACTTCGATCGCCTTGTGGCGAAAACCCCGAGCGCTCCGTGCCTACGTCAATTTGTCTGTAACACTATAATTCACACATCAGTGACTAATATATGTTTTATTTACATTTTTTTATTGTTATGATTTGTTTTTAAATATAGTTTAATCGCCATTGAAAACAATGCAGTAAAACTTCAATCAAATCCAGTCGATGCCGCTTAGCTACACGCTCGCAATCCTTTCGAGCGAGTAATTTCAAAATCTCAAAACCTGCCTGCAACTTTGAATGTCACTTTGCGTACTTACGCAGACAGTGATTTACTAGTCCCAGCGAAAAAAAAACATTTTAATGGTCTTCTTTCATTAAAAAATGTATTAAAATTAACGAATTGTTTCTTAGTAAATGAGATTTTTTACTTAAAAAAAAAAAAAAATTACCCAATGAGGTAATTGCTTAAAACACCAATTAAAAGGCCCAACCCTTAATAAGTCAATCCCTTTAAAAAAAATCTCAAAAAAATCCGTTCACTTAACTTCGCTTTAACCGTAATAAAAAAAGAACGCATCACTTTCGCTCAGACTTAGCGTCACCAATGGCCCACATCTCTCCGAACTCATCCTTTGATTTTACCCTCGTTGCGCGCTTATTTAATCTCTGCGCGTAATTTTCCACGTCGCCTCACCCGACCTTAATCTTGTATCCCTACCGTTTTATTCGAAACCCGCTCGTGCGTGACCGATATCTGAGCGCTCGCGCGCGAGCCTGCGATAATAATTATTATCATTCCATCGATCGATAATTCAACATTGTGCCATTTGCATTTTCCATTTAGTTTCTGGCCAGCGACGCAGTAAGTAATTTTCGACGAGACGAACTCGCGCGAGCCATTTTCAATTTACAATGCTCGCCAGTTTTAGCCAGGCTCTCTGTCATTAAAATTACCTCGTGTGCGTGAGCGGCGTTGTGTTTTTTTTTCTATCTCCGCGTCGTGTCCGACCGACGGAATGAGAAAAAGGTCGTTTGCGTCGGCCTGTCGAAGTCAGGGAGGATATGTGTGTACCTGACAGCGTGGGGTTGAAAGGCAAAAATTACGCTTAATTAACCGCGACGAATTTTTTTTTCGCTATCGCTGATTCGATTAACCCGCGGAAAATGAAAGATCGAATTCTATGAATTACAGGCTGCGCGTTCGGGAATTTATTGTTATCGTAAATTTTGGGAAATACACGGTTATGAATTTCATTAATAGGAAAGGCGAATTTTTCGCATGGCGAGCGAGCGAAAAAGTTTAATCTGAAATGTGAAATTTTGGTGAAATAGGGAATTTTTTGAAAAACACGATTAATCTCGCTTTAGCTTGCATCGCGCTTACGCAATTTCAATCTATGCAGCGCGGGGCACTGCACGGAACAAAATTTCACGCACCAGTGATCTAATGAAGATTCATAGTTTATTTAATGAAAGCGCTTATATCTGCTGGGCAATATCATTGAAAGTTGATGAAAATTACAGGAAATTGTGTAATTTTGAAATTGCGCCGTAATTAGGTATGCTGCTAATATCGGTATGGCCTCTTAATTGATGGAAATTTCGAAAATTCAGCCCTCTCGCTGATGCAAAAATATTTTCGACCAGCGACATAAAATTCTCACAATAAATTTGTCGCATATTTTGACTAAAAAATCTAATTTACACTCGTAAATATATTCCAGGAACACACTTGATTTCTTCTAAAATTTAATAACCCTCAGCGACCCCAGCCAGCTCCAATCAATCCCCCCTGCCGAAAAAATGTTTACAGCCAATAAAAAACTTTTGAACCCTCGAAATCCCTCACCTTAATTCCAGCCCTCGCCGGTATTATTAAACAGCCAGCATATCCCAGCAGCGTCGGGGGCAAATTGAACGTTAGAGCGATATCGGCCACGTGTAATGAGAATGAAATGACGCGTGCTGCCGCCGTCTCATTTCGCATTTCCAGCGACGCGGAGTCGTATACACTCGTCTTTTGCGGTCGGAAGAGAGAGGAAACGACGCGACATTTGCGTCCAGATGGAATAGGGGAGGGGGAAGAGGGATCAGACTTATGCGGCCGCCGCGCGCTGCCGTCGAGTAATTCCTTTCCTCCTTCGCGCTACTCGCTCTCGCGCGATGGTGGGGGAAGCCGCCGGCGAAATGAAGGGGAAAAAGGCTTTCAGGGGCTTACTCTCGCGAAATCCTTAAAAGATTCTTTGTCAAACGTATTTCGCGGCATTTTTTTTCTCTCTCTCGTCTTTCTCGGCTTTCTTTTTTTTTTACTCGGGGGCGGGAGAGCGCTTGTTTTACGCTGCGGGGTGTAAAGAACGGATGATTAAGTTTTCCTTTTTTTCGCCGAGAGACGCCGGGAGCGTAATGAGGGAAAAGCGACGGGTTTCGAGGAAGTTCGGAAGTTTTGTAAGAGGATTTCGAGGAATGTTTGTTGGCCGGCGGTGATTAAGGAATTTTTCGAAGTTGAGGGAGGGAAATTTTTTTTCTGAATGTTATTGTGGAAGGAAGCTTGTTTACCGTTGGACTTTTGACTTTTTAACGAACGCTCTTCTTATTTGATTGTACTTGCAAAACAACGTTTGAATAAATTATGAAAGAAATTCAGAAAATTGAATAAGGCAAAGGCTTTTAGAATGCTTTACCGGATCCATAATAAATTTTACAAAATTAATTAGATGGAGCAAAGTATGAAATTGACGAGTTGCAATTTTATTTCAAGGCCTCAAAGGTTCGAAATAGAAAAAGGCAACGTAATTTCATGGACAATACAAAGCGTATAATCATATGTGCAGGCGCGAAACAATTAAACCCATTTCCTGTTAATCAAAACACTTCAGCCATTATTATACCGAAATAATTAAACGTGAACCCACGTTGTTGCACGTTGAAAACGCCCTAACTAACCACCTGACGCTCAACCCTTTGAGGCAGGCGTTTTCGTGCAGGTTTAATTTAAATGAAAGTCTAAAGGACAAAATCAAAATTATCGTTCTACATTACGTATGCTTTTCTAATTAATATTTAAATTTCATAAAATTTATTTTAATTATTATTATTTACATTTCCCTATCAAGGACCCTATTACTATTACTGACATAGCTGCGCTGTTAATTATTAGGTATGATTAAGAGTATACATCAATTTACACATTAAAATAATTAAAAAGTTAAAATTTAATTAGTGTATAATAATGCACTAATATAATAATAATGTACCATATAATAGTACACTAGTTTTATTGCTTTTTTAATTAATTTAAAAATTATTTATTTCTCCTGCTTTTTCCATTTTACTGAAAATTTTTATCAAGTATGTAACTTTTAACATTTTATACATACTACGTTTTGCTGTTTATAATTAATAAATCTAACTATTTCGATTGTAAAATATTATGAACCTATTATTTCATTTAGACTGCAGAATAATTAATAAGAAGGACAAAATAAATAACTTTTTAAAAGGGAGAGACTGATAAACTCACTAGAAATAACTAAAATATGTTTTTTTTTTTTAGATAAATAGATAATTTTAATAAGATCAAGGTCTTTGTACATATATTGTGCTTTAAGTATCTGATATTGCCCAATATTAAAAATATTGAATTTTGACTTTATTATCAAATTACCAGAAAATTGTAAGCCAACGAACTTATCAATTTAAAATACAATAATACTACTAAATATTATAGATTAGTCTTTTCTATTATTAATTTTATTTAAAAAAAGTAATTCATAGTTTTAACACCTAGTATACTAGAAATTTACGAATTGGTTGGCGCAAAAACTCGTAGTTAGTGGATTAAAAGGTAAAAGTCAAGATTTCTAACATTGTGTATGTTATATAGTGAATACAAAATCATAAAATTAACCAAAATATTTAGTATTTTTAAAACTAAAAATATTTTATTTATTTTTAGTGAGTTTAAGTCAGGCTAGTCCCTAAAAATAAGCTGTTTTCTGAAAAAATATTTTCTTTTAATATATAATTCGATAAAAAATGATCCAATAATAGAGTTAATTCATATTATTTTATTTTGAGGATTGCTAATTTTTGAACGATAAACGCGCCAAGTATATTATTAAAACCTTCTTAAAAATAAAGTTACATTCTCCCAGCATTTTCAAGCACCCAAATAAAAACTTCACACAAGCACTAGAAAACCGTTCACAAAATCCATCCGATTTTCAAAATCCCTCTCCCAGCCCCCTCCGGCCCCGGCCGCACCCGTCGCTTTAAATAATTTACCATAACGCTGGCGCGATGCCGTCGGGCAGCGTTGGTATCTGGCGCCCGTTACACATCCCCATAACGTTCTGGCTATCGGGCCGTGCTGCGCGCTCCGCCGCGAGGCTATCCGTATATCTGGAACACCGGCCGCTCTCCGCGATCCGACAGCGTCACTTCTCATTAGGCCGGCCATTATGTACGATGATAATAATTCCTCGCGAAATACCGTAGAGGGAGCCGCCAGCGTCACGCAGCCCCCAAGCTCGCGTCCACTAAACCGTCTCGCGCGAGCCGCTGAATTTTTAAGGAGTAGAAAATCTCGCCGGGAACTTGGCGCACAGCAGCTTTTTTTATTTGAGGCTCGGGTGCGTTTGAATTATGGCAGTGAATTAATTTCGCCGGGAGCCGGTGTCGTTCCGGATGGGAGTTTTATTTATGAGTTGCCGCGCGCGGGCCTGGAGAGGATCGCGCCGCTGGAGCCGTCGTAAACGAGACCAATTCCGCGGGATCCTGTAAAGAGAGGGCCGCGTGTGCGCCCGGCTTATGGGGGCGTTTAAAGTTTAAGGGAATCGTTAGCCCGCGACTGCGTTTATTCTCGAGCCCGGAAATTGATGCGAACAGCTGTCGTTTAGGTGAAAAGTGGAGTTGCGCGCGTGTCGAGGCTCGCGTTCGTTTCGGTTATCAGCTGCCCTGCTGGGATGTACCGCCGGTGTAATTATTGATTTTGCCTTTTATTGCGAGCCGAGCTTTTACACTCGAGCCGAGTCACCGGTAATTTACAATGATTGAATTTTTCATCCGGCTCGGCGCTCTCGAGCCTTAAAATTATCGACCGCGAGCAATTTAGAGGAGTTGATTAAAATCTAGGTCGCAACTGCTTTTTCATCGAATTCAATTACTCGTGGCAATTATTACGAAAAAGCGCCATCCCCCCACCAAACACCGCGCTATATTCCGAACCAAAAATTCAGCTCTCCCGCTGAAATTCGATCAGCCGAGTCGGGGGGCCGGCCCTCCCGGTCAAGTAGAAAGGGTCGCGCTCCGGTCGGCCACTCCGCCACAATAAAACTCCAATTGAGCGTCGCGCGTCTCTTCTTGGCGCGACATGTTCCAGCACGCGCTTGGCCGATCGAGCGCGTAATTAAATCGAGCCGCGAGCCATAATGGCTCGGGCCTCCCCTTAAATCCGACTGTCCATCCCCCCCAGTCCCTACCCCGTGAACGAGGTCGATCGAACAGGGTTATGTCGTCGCGGGGTGGTACACGGAATGGTCGGCCCGTGTTATCTCGCGAGCGGGCGCGCGCGCCTATTTGCACGATAGTCGGCCTGTTTCCGATTAATCAGGTTCCCGGAATTAACGCAGAGAGAGAGAGAGATGCGCGCGCGCCGTTCGATATACGTACCTGCAGCCGAGGAGGGAGAGAGAGAGAGAGAGAGAGAGAGAGAGAGAGAGCGCTTTATTGACGATTCGGCGCGAGCGGCGGACAGAACCGGGTCACGCTTTGGCTGGGCCGGGAGAGCGATGCATGCGTGCATATAGAGGAGCGATTGGAGTGTGCGCCGATGCGTGAAAAATTACGGCAGCCAGTGAGTGGATTAACCGAACGGCCGTTATCTATAGGGAGAGCGCCGCTGGTGGTGAGCCTTTTGTTTTACTTGGAATTAGAGGGGGTGGAGGCCTGTTGGGATTATCGGGCGGAGGCGAGTTTTGAATGCTTTTCAAGCGTTTTCTTAATTAGAGCTATTGGCTTTGTGATGTGATCATTTTGACGATAAACGCTTCGACGAAGTGCAATTTTCAACGAGCCGCTGTCGATGGCTGAGTTTCACGATGCATTGATTCTAAATGTGCGAAACATGATCCTGAGTGGTCTGTTATTTAGATAATATACTGGAAAAACACCACTTTGCTGCCGTAAAAATCTGAGAGCCCACCATAAAGCCCTCCAACAACCCATAAACAACCACCATCACCAAAGATTCTCTCACCCCCAAAAACCAACAGGAAGCTCGCAAACCCATCTCTCTATTTACCAAAAGTCTGCGTGCGCGTCCGGCCAATCTCCGACATTAAACGCAAAACTCCCTCGCTCCTCTTACAAGCCGTCCTCGAAAAAAGTTCCGAGCACGTACTCCTGGCTTCCCCCCTGCGGGCTCAAGTGGCCGCGTAATATCGCGTCTTAAAGACCGACGAGGAAAACATTTATCATTCCCTCAAGAGGAGAGGCTCGCGCGCAGCCAGCGGACGTAATGACGCTGCTCGTTTAAAGCGTGCGCTCATGCCGCGCGCGACATTCATTAGAAAGTGGCCCTGGTATATACGCGAGGCTCGATCGAAAGCTCGTTAGACGCGTGAGATGGTCAAAGGGCCGGGCTTTTAATTATACTCGCGGATGCGTGCGCGTCGGACTTTGTTTGCCGCCAATCGGGAGCAATTAAAGTCGCCGCTGGGATTAACGGCGAAATTAGAACGGAAGCGATTGCGGGGCGAATGTAAAAGTAGGGGATAATTTTTTTTTTTAAGGGAGGAAAGGGGATTATAATTATTGACGTTGACGTCGTCGCAATTTTACGCATCGAGAGTTCTGATTAACGAGGCGAGTGGGCGGATTAGAGAAATTGCGTTGCGAACGTTCGATTGAATATTTGGTTAAATTAAGTGTAAATTGCGTTCTAATTGCGCTTTATTGTCGGACGGACTGGCAGTGCACACCGGCGCGCGTTAATTATGGCGTCCAGAAAATTCAACCGTCAAACGGTAGAATTTGAAATTCGAAAAGTCACTGGTTTAATTAACCTCGGTGTAATGAAAAAGAAAGAAGTTCCACACTCGCCAAAGTTCAATTTTCAAATTAATGAAACTTACGATAGACATTGACGGCAGTGGTTCAACCTCAACATTGATATTCTCATCAAAAAGGATTAAATTACTTTGCATCCGGGAAAAAGCACAGCGTTGCCTTCTAGAGACTGTTTCTCTCTCTGAGACTTATTAAAGCTCACCGGGATTCTCATAACGGCGTGTATATCGCGATCTCTCAGCAGGATAGATAGACTCTTGGAGAGAACAAAGTACATAAAACAAAGAGCGCGCAGGAAGGAGCTGTAAGGACGCGCGTCCGGTGTTAAAAGAAGAAGGCACGGCGCTGCTAGTTCCGGTTGGATGATTTAGAAGGGGATTTCTTCTGTGCTTTGGCGAATTGCGTATATGTTAAAGGACAGAAGGAGATTATTAATTTGCGTTAGCATACGCTAGAGTGTTAATAAAACTATTTACTTTTACTGTTTTTAGTTTGATACTTTAATCAAATTGATAGAATGGCTTTGAAAGCTAAAAATAAATAAATGAAGTTCGTGGATACGAAACTTTGGACTCAATTTATCTCATCATATCAAAAAATTTTAATTCCTGCACTTAAACTTTCCCGGTAAAAAAGGTATATTAAAATCGATTAGAAGAATTTCAAATACATTAATAAATATTAATTGGTATTATTTTAAAGCACCAAATCGGACTAAAACCGGTTAAATATATACTTTCAATCACTCTAAAAAAAATTTTTTTTATAGGGCTCTCAAGAACAAGTTTAAAGTAAGACTTATATTTAGATCATCCTCATACTTTTTGACAACATAAGCGCATTACTCAATAATAAATTGGATTATTTTTCTTCTTTTTACAAGGCCATAGCCTCTATTATTTTTTAATACTCGTCTATTCTTTGTTGAAAGGCATCACTCTCAGCCATACGTCCATTATAACTCGTTCCCGAAGCTTTCAATACAAAATAACCATTACTCCCAACGTACCCTCATAAATTCCCCCAGAAAATGTCCTTCATTCATAAGTAAGACACTTAAGCCAGCGTATACACAGCCGGCGCACTTATCTCTCCCGCCATCGGGATCTTTTTATCACACCAACACAGCCAAGACTCGAAGAATCTGATAAAACAGCTTTAAGCACATCACACGCTCGCTTGCGCGCAGCCATTCACGCACAAAGTGCATTGATAAAAGGGCAGTTAAGCCGAGAGTGAAGGTGTCGCCTCGCCGCAGTCTCCATCCTCTCTAATCCCTCCCTTCTCTCCTCCTCTCCACCGCAAAAAAAAAACCGAACGCCGCCTGGCGTCGCGATCGATATACACATTCCATTGTGCGCAGCTTTCTGAAGCACCATCGGCCCCCCTGCAGCCACCGTATAAAACGATACTATGGGAGTGGGGGTGGTGACGCCGCGGCATATTATGCTAATTCAGCGCGTTACGAGTAGCTGCGCGGCAGATAAGTGCGCGAGAGCCAGCCAACCGCATCGGGAGATGGCCGATAAGCCGCTGTGTGGATCCGGTGTCGCGCGGGAGTGCATGGGGCCGATGGATGTATAGGGATGGAAGGAGGGGAGAAATTGGATTGGATTTTTGATGAGTAAGGGGTGAGGAGGGAGGTTTTTGTTTTTAAGGCAGTGGGAGTTTATGAGGGTGATCTGGTTTTGGGAACGGTGGGTGGGTATATTGCTAATGAGGGATTTATCGATTTGGGTTTGATTTACGATATGGATGGTTTAAATAAAAGAACGCGAGGAACAGTTAAATTAAAAAGAAGTTTAGTACAACCATATATTTTTCCCGTGTTGAACACGCGTACAATCTCAGCCCATATTTCTCCGATAAAAACAATAAGACGAAAAAAAATTTCCCATCAACTCCATCCTCCTTCGTATAAACCGCTCTCCCCAAACGAAAGATTGAATCATACGATTTTCTCGCAATCGGCCTACACCATACTTGCCTGCACGCGCGACCCTCCGCTGTTGACATAAGCCGACACTCTATTAGACTTATTTTCTCCTCCAATTTTTTTTACTTCCCTCTCGCCTCCGTCTCCAGCATCCCGGCGCTAACAATCCGCCGACAAAAAAGTCGGCCTGCCGGGAGAAAGAAGAGAAAAAAAAGAGGGACATAACAACCTAGAGACGCTGGCTCCTCGACACCATCGGCCTGACCGAAATAGCCCGCTTCTTCGCCGATTTCTCGTGGCCGGCCTTTATACCCGCAAGACTCGTGCTCTCGCACAAAGAGCGCTAAATTTAGCTCTCCTCGATCCTCGCACACCAACGCGCTGTATTTTTACTCGCGACCTCGTTGATTTTCGCGGGAACGAAAATTTTTCAGCCTCCCGCGCAAATACAATAACGAAATTTTCATATTTCCTCTCTAAATACGCGCGAGCGCGTCAACAGCCGAGTGTGTTTACGCTGGCTCCACCAGCACGGTGAAAGCTCCTTGTATATACAGAGAGAGAGAGAGCCGAGCGCGCGGGCAGCAGTGCGCAGAAAAAATAGAGGCGAAAAAAGGAGGCAGGGAGATAGAGCACGGATCGAGGCAAATTTACGGGCGGAAGGGAGAGTTCGACCCTTGGGCCGCAATCTCTCTCTCTCTTGAGCTGCCGAGAAAAAATTAGAGGCGCGCCCTACGGCTTCTTGGTTGTGCGTACCTTCGAGGGCCGATATAGTGCGTACCTTTATTAGGCGCGAGCCTGAGCGTCTTGAGCTCCGAGCTTATTAAGCTTTGAGGCTTTTCGAGGCTGGGTTTTCTTTCGGGTAGTTGGAGGAGGGAAGGGATTAAGATTTTTTTGATTAATCAAGGATATTTCGGGTGGGTGGGTATTGGGGGATGATAATTGTTGATTGGAGGGTGAAAGAAGGTTCAGAGGGATTTTAGCCAGAGAAGTTGGGCGGTAAGAGTAATTTTTTAGTTGGGGATCGGTCGGTATTGAACAACTTTTTTGCGGAATATGAAAAATTTGGATGATTTTAATTTTAATAGTTGTATAGAATGAGCGATTGTATTTTTAGGTCAGATGGATCGACCTTTTGCGGTAACTGTATTACTCGTTAGCAATATTGACTAAAGTTACTTGTTGCTCCTAAAAATTTTTTCATTAAAATGCAGCCTTTTGATTAAAAAATATTCCGCCAATATTTTCCGTCGCAACTGTACCTCGCTTTTACAAAATTAAAAGCTTACAGTCCCTCCCACGCTACATGATCGAAAGAGCAACATTCTCCCCAAAAGCCAAACAACCGAAATATAAATAAAAAGAAAAATTAATAAATCAAATCTCTGGGAAAAAAATCGAAAAGAGCCAACTCATATGCGCATACGGTATCAGCCGTCCTACATCCCCAAGAGAGAGGGAGGCTCTAGCTCGCTCATATCCGCGCGCATGCAAAAGTCTGCTGGCTGCCGCGCCAGCTGGAATATCGTCCCCTGCACCTCATCAGCGAGATAACCGCGGCCGTGCGACTGCTGCCGCTGCTGCGGCGGTGGTTCGACCTGTTTTCGCCCTCTCTCCCTCGGCCGCGCGCCATATTGGAAAATTTCTTCGCGGAAATTCCGGACGTCATGCCGCGCGGATGACCGCTCCGACTATACCTACATACGCGCAGGCTTCGAAAATTCCGACTCCTCTGACCCATTTATTTTTATTAATCGCGAGGTATTTGCTATATCTCTCACTGCTGCAGCCTGCTTTATCACGTCAAAAATATTTTCAGTCCTCCTCCCATTGATGGAAAAGGATTCCTTTCTTATTGGAAATCGATGCGTGCGTAGGCGGCACGCCGGCAAAGGAAAGAGAGAATTACGAAGCCTTGTACGTGCGATAGGAAGGGCTTTTTATTAAGCAGACTGAAGGACTGAAAGCCGGCTATATATGACGGCTGTATATATATAGAGCCAGGGCTGCGCGGGAGAGCTAGAGAAAATAGAGAAGAAAATCGAAACAGGAGGCCCATGTTTATGCCGGTCTCGTGCGGCTTTTCCATCTACCGGTTAATGGCCGTGAAGTCTTTGGCCTCGCTTTAGGCAGGAAGTCGCGCCGGAGCCAGTCCCCCGGAAAGTCCCCATAAACTTCGATTAGCGCGAATGGATTCCTTCAGCCTTTCTCTCTCTTTCGCTTCGCTCGCCTTAATTCGTCCGAGTCCCCCTTTTTTTTTACTCTACTCTCTCCCCCGAGTCTTTTTCCCGACGACGTCGACGGAGAGAATGAATTTAAAGCTCTCCCTCGCCGCCGCCGCTGCTTATTTGCGCTTATTTGCCAAATAATACGCGGCGCTGAGAAAAGAGGTGACTTCTTGCGAGAAAGCGGTGGTTTTGTTGGGAGCGAGTTTTCTTTGCCTTCAATTGGGTTATTGATTTAGGGAATGGCTTGTTTGCGTTTTCGATTCTTTTCTTAGGACGTATTATTTTTTTTCTATTTCTCCAAGATTTATGTTGTCAATTTTACAAATAAAATTGTTTTTTAGAACTTTAAATGAAAAAGACAATTAAAAATATATTCGATATAATGAAAAGAAAATTATAATTAATTGCACAAAAACTAATTACACTATATTCATATATCAATAATATTTCTCAGCAAAATTTAATAATAATATTTAAATTTGTTAAGATAATAAAAATAGCCTTTGCAGTACCATAAAAGCCCCATAAAGTTTAAAGATAAACAATTTTCAAAATGAAATTCGCCGTCAAACTAAACGTATACGAGCGCTCGTTTCGAAAAAAAAAACTCTGCAATGCAAAGTTAGCCTTCGCGCTCGGCGGACTGAGCATTATTTTACTGAATAATGCAAAAAGCCGAGTTTATAAGAGGACAAAAATGCTTTAGCCCCGAAGGGTCGCTAGGAGGCTAGGAGGCAAGCGAGCGCGAGCCTTAGTCCCGGCCAACAACTCCATCCATTACGAAGTTTGTATCGTGAGTATAACTTTCGACGCAACTTTGGCAAACTTCTATTCTGTATATTTCTATTCTATTCAATCTCTCGAAGTAAACCTTTATTAAGTGCAGGGATTAAGCTATTATAAAGCCTGCAGCGCTGCGCCCGCGCGTATCATATTACACACCGACTTCATCTTTTATACATGGGCCAAGATTAACCGGTAATTAAGCCTTGCCTGCCAAGCCGGAATAATTGACTTTCTTTTTCACCTCTTACTGACAACTTTGGCGCACTTTTCTAAAATTATTCAAAATTTTTTCAATGCAGAATCATGTGGGGTTAATGCAATGGAAAAGTTTGTGAGCCAAAGCCTTAATTACTTTGAATCATATATCAGAAAGTATCGGTCCAAAATCACCTTGTCGTAGTGTTTTCTTTTTGTCTAGCAATTGATTTTGTAAGTAACTTTTTTTATGATGTTACTCTAATGAATTGTTTTATATTACTTTATTACTTATTTGAATATTGTATTTTTTTCACAGAATATTTGTTTTATGAATCTCAATAGTTTGAATAACTTTATTAACTTTGAATTTCCTCATTAATTAAAAAAGTTTTATGCCGTTATAAAAAGTAATTTTCATTCGGTGCTAATATTTTGTAGTCGAAACTAAAGGAAAAGATCAACCTGATTCGAATTCAACAAGTTTATCAAGTCTAATAAATTAAAATTTATATTTACAGTTTGCGCGTTTTGAATTAATTAAAATTCAGCGGAACTCAGTCTGAAAAAACAAAAGATAAATCTACAATAGAGAGAACGAACTTCGGACTTTCCAATTTTTCAATAACAGCGATCTTCCACTCTAATAATACAGAACTCGTCGGGCCGGCGAAAAATCGTGCTTTCTACGCACGAACATGAGGAAAGGAGGTTCGCTCTTACCTTTAGCAAAGCAAATGTTTCCCCAGCCACGGATCATGCGGTATTTCCTGAATATTCGAAATAATATCACTTTCATCGATGAGTTTCATCGATGCTAAACTACATGATGTCGTGCTGAAATTGTAATATTTTGAATAAATATTGAAATAAAAGATTACATTTATTATAGATTACAATAATCGTGATCGGGTCAGCAGAAACAAATAAATTTTATTTTACAAGCTTGTTACACGAAATTTTATAGCTTTAGTACAATAATCCTATCGAGTGTAATAAAAAATCTGTAGAACAATATTGTAACAATATACTAAAGCAATATTACAATGCTTTAATCGAAACTCTTCAAACCGGAATACATATCATAAAAAGAATTTGCATTTCATTTTACAGAAGCATCGACAATCAATTCTATCCTGATTTTGCCCAAAAGCAACAAATCACCACTTTACGAACAATCAGCCCTCTCTCTACATATATTGGCTAGAGAGCGACACGCTCCATCTCCCTCCCTCTGATCTCACTTCTCAGCGCAAGCAGCGCGCGGGGTATTACCGATGTAAATTGTTTGTAAACTAACTAAACTAGCGAGCGAGCGCCTTCGTTCTCTCTCCGTTCGGCTCTGAGGCTTGCTAGCACCTTTGAGACGCCTTCGTCAACTCTATCCTCCGGAACAGTTCGTCGCCGCCGCCGCTCGCGCCGACGCATTAATCGTGGAGATTAATTCGCGCGCCGAGTGGAGGGATTAGAGCTGGCGTGCGCGCGCGAGCGAGCAAGTTTAGCGCACGTATTAGACGAAAGAAAGTTCCGAGTCGCCGGGGTCCCAGAGCGTGAGCTGCCTTATTGGGTGAGAAGTTGCGATGGTGCTTATGCTCGGGGAGCTGGCTTGCTGGGAGGCTTGGGGACTCGCGTAATTTTAGGTGGCTGGCGTGCGGCTGGTCTGCTCAAGAGCTGGAGGGCGGCAGGCTTTGATACGATCTGTTGACATGAAACGGTTTATTCAGTCTTGCGTGAAGCAATCGTTAATCTGTTTGTTGAATATTAATTATTTGAGAATATTTTTAGACATGTGTTAGTGTTGATTTTCCGCTCCAAAAAATAGGTCAATTTAAAACTGAAACTGAAAAAGAACTTGTTTGTAATAAAAACTGCCTTGCAAAAACTCGGAATCTTTCACAAATTTGAATCCGCAGATAAAAAATATTCCATTATCATACACCAGATACCCTACTACCCCCGACTCAACCCTCTTCCTACCAAACACCACCCACCAAAAAAAGCAAAAAAAAAAACACGACATCATCGAAAGATGAACGTTTATTTGGCACACTGGATAAATCAGATGTCAAGCTCAATCCCGCAGAGCCATCAGAGCCTTCGTGCGCGGAAAGCCCGATTTTCGCGGGGCAAGCCACAGCGGGAATGGAAAACGCGCGCTCCGGCAAAATCGAGTAGTAGCAGCGTCGGCGCGCGCGGGGCTCAATTTCTTTATTATCAATTCGTCAACGTCATCGCGCGCCATCGACGTGCCGCCTATATACCAGCGAGGCTGTCTGTATACCGACGCGGCAGCATTAAATGGAGAATTTATGCAGGCGCGCGCGAAAATTTTTATTAGCTGTCACTTGTGCCAGTACAATTACGAGCGATAAAGCCGAAGATTGCTTTCCGCTTTTGAGCGCGAGGGTTTGGGGCGTGTTGGGATTATTGCGGGGAATAAGTGTGCTTGGCTTTTATTGTCATGATTAGTTTGATTTTCATATTGGAAGTGGAGTGCTTTTTATGCGGTATACGGAAAAATTGGGTGAACGCTTTTTTATAGTCTTGTTGGTAAGTTGTTCGCGTTTATTCATTTTTCAATTTCGTGTGCGGGTATTTACTTCTTTCTTCTTGTAGTTATTAATTCAATTCGTGAAAAACGAAAACCGTCTAAGATATTTATTAAAATATCTGAAAGTAAATAAACAGCTATCGGAAATTAAAGAAAAAAATTATAGTTTCCAGTTTGTTTCTCACTTCCTGCAGTTCTTGTAACTTCTAAAATGAAGATACACCACAAACAATGTATTCCCATAAACCAACATAGCTCGCCAACTCCCAATACCGCCCATACATCATACTTCCCGCGCTAATCCAACCAACACGACTCCCATTTTAACCCAATTTCCATTTAAAATAACCCGGCCGGCCTCAAACTTCTCACTGAACCTCGCACCTCCCCGTTCTAAATCACTCAATTTAGCCTCCTCGCGCAGGCAGCTCGGAAAAAAGGCCTCTCCATAAATTTCCCTCCACGTCCAGCTCCCACTCTTTCGAAGCACAGGCCCGCAAACACAAGCAATCCCGGCTTGAGCTGTAGCCCCGGCTCAATTTCCCGGTGCGCATCAAAGAGCGCTTGCACCTCGGCGACAAAGAAGGAATACTCGAGGCGCTCGGCGGCTGCGTCGGTCGATGCGCGGTCGCGTCTCGTGGAATTGTCAGGCATGCCTGCACGCGGCTGCCTGCGGGGGGATTAACCCGGCGGCGCATTCCTCGGCAGCGGCGGCTGTCTCCTTTATCTCATCATCCGCGCTCCAGCCTCCTGGGAGAGAGGGGGGGGGGAGAAGCGACTACGCGCAGACACTCCGCAGTCATTTTCTCCGTTTTGCGATTCGATTTCCTTCGATATTGCGGCGGCGCCTCGAGAATTTTCCATTTGCCGGCGCGCCGGCGATATTCTTCAAGCGTACGCTCTATTCCGCCGAGAGCCCGGCCTCCTCAATTTACCGCGAGGCTTTACTAATATCGGTTATTGCTTCTCGAGCGCGCTCGAGCTCTCACGGCTTTTCTATCCAGCGCATACACACACGCGTACTCATCTCTCTCTCTCTCTCTGGCTTTCTATTTTATCGCGCGAGGATAATTCCCGCCTATTTAGCGCCCAGAGATCGATTGTTTGCTCCCGCGGAATTTGTATTCCCGCTGCGGCCTTTTGTCAAGCTCACGCGTGCCTCGCTTTCTACCCCGCTCTGAAAGAGACGCCAGCATTCGAAATATGCAGGAGCGTAAAAATACGCTCGAAACACGCGCCTAATTACAGATGCGGGGGAGGGTCGAAAAATTAATTATTGAAAATCGATTGTCCATGTGGGTCAGCGCTCGTGCATAACAAACGCTCTGAGCGCAGTGCCAGGGACTCGAACGCGAACCGAATAATTATTGCGATTTCAAAGGCTGCGCCAGAACGTGGCTGTGTATATGCGTGTATCTCTCTCTCTCGCTTTTGCGAGCTCCAGCTCGCACTCTAATGTAGCCGTGCGTGGGCAGGTGTATAATTATATACGCTGGAATTGACTATCATATTCGTTAATTAATTGAATTAATTTGGAATATCTCGAGCGTTGGTCGGCCCGGCCAATTTCTCCGATATAATCCAGGGGCCGTTTCAATCAGCGGTCGCTGGCCCGGCTACATTATTAGATTAGCCACTTTCATTTCATATATGGAAAAAGGATTCCGGACTTTGTTATATAGTTATTTTCATTGCCGAAACATAGAATCCGCAATTCAAATTTATACAGCTATTCACCGAAATAGTCGAGCGCGCGCGCCGAGCTTTAATAAAAGCATCAGTCTAACGAACCGAAATCAGTAGTAACAGCCGATCACTGTCAGCCGATATGCGCGCTCAGCCATCCATCCTCGTCCCGCTCGTTCCAAAAACGATCGCGGCGGACTCCCCCCCGGCACGTCAGCGACCAAGTGGACTCCGAATAAGGAAGTATCCGGGCACGCTCTAATTGCAGCGAGCAACAATAATACGTCAAGCTCTATTACGGCCGGCTCCGCGGGCGCCATTGTCCGCTTGCAAGCTCGAACCTCTAGCTCCGCGTTATCTAGCCGCAACCTACTCGCTCTCTCTCACGACCATAGATCACTACTGGCTCTCTCTCTCTCTCTCTCTCTCGTTCTCTGCACTGTGACAAGGCTGCTGCGTGACGAGAGAGCGGGGGAGGCAGCCAGCAAAGCCAGAGAGCGCGTGTGTGTGCTCGGACCGCTGATTAATTACAGACGAGCTGTGCTCGCAGCTCGCGGCATTATCATCGAGGCTTCGCGACGACGAGTCCGGCCCGCCTAATGTTGAATTAGTGCGCCATGGAGCTCGCCCGGAGAGAGAGAGAGAGCCAGAGACTGTGCATTGTCCTCGCGGCGACAAAGAGCCGGAGCTGTTTTCCCGAGGCGCGAGAGAGCTGCGGCTCCCCCGGGGCAACGGCAGCAGCGCTGGGAGTAGATAAGGGCCGAGAGCTTCTTTTTCAACAAGAGAGAGGGAGAGGAGCTGCCGTTGTCTTCGACGAGCGCGAGATATGGATTTTATTCGGGCGACGCCAATTTAGCGCCTTGAGCTGCGCCATTGTGGGACTTGGTATCGCGAGGAAGTTGGCTGGAGACGCGCGCGGCTTCGTTGTTAAAGGTGTTGAGAGAACGAGGCGGAGGAGGACAATGGACGGAGACAGTTTGGTTTTTAGGTGCTGGGATGGCTTTTAATTTTTGGTGGCAATTGAACGGTGCTGTGATACAGGCTGGGTTGTCGGGAGAATGGAGGCTTTTGTGTTCGGGTACTTGCGTTTTATCGATGGTAATTTATTTTTAAAACTTAAACAGCTATTTCGATTTTTGCATGTAATGAAATATCGTTCTTTATTCAACTTACAAATTTAGCTTTTAAATAAAAATTCTTTGCAAAATTAAAATTTGATGATTATTACTAAATTAATGATACATTAACTAAATGTTTAGACTAAAAGATAAGAAAAGTATTCATGGCCGAAAATAATTTTTATCTTCCTATTAATAATTTTTATGTCAAATATTTTCCTTACAGCTTTACTCACTTAGAAAAAAATTAACTTATTATAATTACTACAATGATAAGCAAGTAATGTTTAGTACATATCTAAGGTGTGACTGATAGAGATAAAATAAATATTTCATTTATATTTATTTTAAATTGCTGCATATTCACTTGTTTTTAATTTCACAAATAGCGAATTCTTGATTGAATTGAAGTAAAAGAATTCTTAGTGGCTTGCCAATAACTGGAAGATCACCTATAATATCTGCTACACCTTCAAAAACGCTCTATTAAATAGAAAATTATAATAATTAGTGTTTTCAATTAAAAATTTAAATCATATTATAAAAGCATTTTTCTACAATAAACATAACATATCAAAATATAAAATTTACTTTGATTTGCCAAGATTTGCTTCTTATAAGGCGTTAATTTAAAATTTTACTTTTAATGAAGAATAAATTTTGACATAGATTTACTCCTTATATTTTAGTTAACAATAGTTGATTAAATTGACTCAATTTAATGATTAAATTAAGTTATTACCTATGTTTTAAAATTTTTAAAATAGGACAAAATTTTGGGGAAAATTAACTTAATCATCAATAATACACTTATAAAATTTTAAATAATTAACTATCTATATTTTCAGATATACATTTACTATTAGTTAAATTGTACTGGTTATATACATACTCAGTAGAAAAATAAGTTCCGTTTTTATCACATAATTTGTGTAATTGAGATTTTTTACTAAAATACATAAAACATTTATAGTTTTAGGAAAAACAGATTTTTGTATATTCCATAATTATATATAAATAAGATAAAATTGCGAGATCCGGGAAAAACAGTAATTTCGAGCAAAACAATTATAAATTCTATATTGTATACAGGTAGAAGCATAAGATTTTCGACCTCATCTATTGTATACATTGTATATGTTATTACTATATAAGTTTCTAAGTTTTAGTAGCTGTGTGCATATAACAGCGATAACCTAATTTTCCACATTCCTATCGTTAAGTTATATTCAAAACTCATTAAAGAAATAGAAGGTATATGGTTTTATAAAATAAATGTAAAACATATTGTATTTAATATAATTTATGGTACTCTTTGATTAATATTTATTTTTCCTTAACATGCCTTCTTTCCCCGGTAAATGTCAAGAACCTATAACTTATGTTATGTTTTTCGTTTCATTTTTTCTTCGTTGAAAAAATAATTTATTTATTTATTTATATTTATTGATTTATATCTTATTTTTTAGATTTTATTAAATTTATTTAATTGTTATTATTATTAAGATTATTGCTTATCTATTTTTTATTAACAGCGTTATATTATTTTTCTTACTGTAATGTAATATAGCCTAAAATAAGGCAATCTTTGCTGAATATCTCAAAATATAGATGGTTTTAATATAAAATTTTGTAAAAGTATTTTTGAAACTGAAAATTGTCTTCCGAAATTTTGTAGAATTTTATAAAAATATTTACATGATACCGAAATTTTCGGATATTGTATTGTTTTGTCTATATTTAAAAATAAAATATTTATCAATCGAAAAATATTGCTTTGTGCATTTAAATAAACATAAACATTATTAAAAATTTATATTTATATTACTTAAAACTTACTGGTCCAATGCAGTTATCAAGGAAACTAGCAGTAATAAAATAAATCACGAAAGCAGCAACAGTACCAATAGCAGATAGAGTAATGACAGGCATTTTATATTTCTGTTATCAACGTAACAAAATCTTTAATAAATTCTCTACCTAAACATTAAAACAACAATTAAAATATAATAAAACTCAAGAATTATTAAAAATTCAATAAGATGATATAAATTTGAAAAAAAAAAACTAATACTATTACCTTAGCTTCTCCAGCCAGTTAATTTAACTACAGCCCTGCGCTCGAGGAAAGTATTCACTGAACAATTTAAACAGTTCAACAGCGAACAATCTCATGTTTCCATTTGTCACAATTAAATTTAATTTTTACCTTAATAGCTCTACAATTACATCTTACGACACTATTACGCATTTCCACAGGCTGTTTCCTCAATCCTCATAGCAAGGCGCTTTAGCCTCCGAAAAAAGCTCGTCAACATTGTAAAAACAAAAAAAAATGCCAAACTGCAGGAGAGGCCGAAGCGTCTCTCATCCTCTGCCGAGCCGTAAAAAATCCATGCAGCCTCGGCAGCTCAAGCGAAAAGGTAAAGGAACCGTGCGCTACATCGATTCGCGGGATTATTCAAATCCCCCAACTAGTCTCGAGGCTTTATTTCCTTTGCTCTATCTGTCTACGGCATTCGGCTGCTGCTGGCGCTGCTCCTGCGCGCGGCGTCCTCGTCTGCCGGGAGGAGGAATCGCATTTGCGGTTTTACGAGCGCGCGCAGTGTACAAGTGTTATACCTTGCCGCTCGCTATCGTCACTCGACACTGGACTACCTCCCGCGCAGTTATTTCGTCCCAGGCTCTCTCTCTCTCTCTCTCTCTCTCTCCCGCGCAGCTTCAATTTAGCACCGCGCGCGATACGAGATCGCGCTCGCTCTCCTTTTTATCGCCCGCCTCTTTTTAGCCTTTATCTGCCTTTTACACTCGCCGGCGATAAAGAGCCTCGCGGCCAGCCAATTTGCGGAGAGCCCCGTGTAAAATGAAAATAAAGCCCGGAGTTTGCGAAAAAAAAAAGAAAGAGGAGAGCGAAGGAGGGAGGAGCAAACAGATGTATTTTCCTTGAGTGCGCGAGCGCGGAGAGGTTGGAAAGCTCGGCGCGCGGACGCGAGTAAGGAGAGACGGAGGGGATTCAATTGAATATTTAGCAGGATCGGGAGTAGGGCTTTTCTCGCTGAGTCGTCAAATTAACGATTTTACGCCGGGGACGGTGTTTGTATTGTCTGCTTGCGGAAAGTAGATTTGCGAAGAGATAGGATGCTCGGGAGCGGTTGTCATGTGTTTGAGGTGATGAATGATAAGATAAGGTTGGTATAGCGTGAAATTACGAGAAATTTGATAAAAGTTGTGTGTTTTTATCTGGAAAATGAGCTTGCAGGATAATGCTAGAGCTCACAGGACGCGGCTGAAGTTTATACATTTGCATGAAGAGTATGTCTGCTCGCGTAAAGTAGAAAATAACCGAGTCTGACTAGACACTTTTCCCGAGTGCATCCGTATAGCATGTTTATAACTATTGTCGCTCGTAACTTTACGAGTATACACACAGGCTGATAAAAAAAATGCACTCGGTAAAGAAGGAGAATCGTTTTTAAGAAGCACAATAACGCTTCGGCATAAACGTGGCATTACAACAATATAGCCAGCTCTCAAAGCGAGCTCCTTTCTAAACCCAAACCTTCCGCCGACAAAAAGGATCAATCGTTTTACTCCACTCTCCTTTATTCGCTTCACTCGACCAGCAGCAGCTCTAAGTAAACTAGCTCGCAGTATCCCCGAATCCACATCCATCCATCCATACTCCCGGCCGTAGCCATACGGAACCCAACGAAAGCTCTCCGTTTTCTCTCTCAGCAGAGGAGAACCATAGGGAGAAAAATTACTCCTGTACAGCGGCTGGGCGAAAAGGGTCCAGCCGCATCATCCAGAGCCAGCCCCAGCGAGTAGAACCGAGCGAGAGAAAAATAGTCGCCGGTGCATAATGCATGAACGACCGGGCGCTTCTTATCAGGCTTCGGGATTTCAGAGCAGCTGCGCGCCTGACGTTTATGCACTGCTGCGCACCGCAACCTCGTCGCACCTGCTCTCTCTCCCTCTCTCCCTTCCTCTCGCTGTATACATTTGCATGAGGCGATATATTCCGGCGCTCCTATCCTTTTTTTCCCCTCTACAAGCGCACATTAATCCGAGCCGCGCGCGCGAGCTCTGGTGCAGTTGTCGGTTTTAATTGTTGCTCGCGCGCGACTGACGGACGTTTTCGGGGCTGGATTTTTCGAAAATAGGATTAGCGCCGCTTCGTTAAGTCGCGCGCGAGCGGAGAGCAGGGTAATTGAATGCGCGATGTTCATTGCGCGGGCTCAGCGAGGGATAATGGGCCGCGTTTTGTTTGCTTCTTTTTTTACTTTTTTTTTTGATAGCTGGAGAGGTTGTATATGAGCGTGGTGGAGCGAGTTGTTTTATTCGGCGCGTTTTAAAGTTGCTGGAGCGCTAATAATCCGCGCTTTGGAATATAATTAACGTTTGGCTTATCGCTTTCAGAGATAAGCGCGGCGTTCGTTATTTTTTCGCGTGTAACGAGGTTAGAGCTTCTTTTGAGTTTAACGGCGCATTTTCGTTTTGCGTGTTTGACTAAATATAATGGAATGAATTTTCGGGGAAAGTTTTTCAAATGCTGAAAGCGATAGCTGGAGGACAAAAGTAAATGAGCAGATATAGTCACTTTGACTGATGGGATAAATTGTTTGAAAGTAAAGTCACATTTTGTTAGAATTATGTTTTTTGTTTGAAGAGCAAAAATATGCAATTTTTATAATGAAAAAGATTCGTTTGTTTTATTTATTTTTAAATTAATCAATAGTAAAAACTGGTTCTACATTACGAGTATATTGTTCTAAACTAATTGATTATTTATACCAAAGTAACGAGATTTAACCCTTTGAAAATTTGTTGGTTAGCTTAGGCAAAATAACTTTTTTTACGAGAATATTATTTTTACAAAACAATAATACTGCAAACGAAAATGTAGAAAAATATAAAAATAAAGGAACTAAAAGTGATTAGTAAATTGCTGCCAATCTTACTTTATTAAATGACTTCACATAATATTTTAATCAATTTAAAAAACACAAAATATATTACGTAATTGTAGTAGTTAATTGATAGGCAGAAGTGTAATTAATGTTTACTGTAATTATAGCAACTATCAGCGTGAAATTGCTGTTATCAGACTTCGGTTAGTAACTCAAAACGTAACGTGTTAAATAGTTAAGTTTCGTAAATACTTGAACAAAGTGTAATGTTTCTCAAAATAGAGTTACAGTAGAAGTTAGTAAAAAGAATTTAATAAACAAAGAAAACACTTTAAGATGTCCAAAGTCTGGAATTGGAATATTTTTTTTCTTATATTACACGCATTTATAGGACTGTGTGTCCAAAGCTGTGATGCATCGGTAAGATTCATTTATTAAAATATGATAATTAATAATCACACTTCAGTACAAATAATAAATCTATTTAAATTAAAAGTTTTTATAGTACTTTTACAATTTATGTATTTATAATTATTTTGTTAACGCATTTTTAATTAATAATAATTAAATTTAGTTATTAATTATTATAAATTTTTGTCTAGCTTAGCATCATTGAAAATATGGCATCGATCGCTGCAATTATTCCTATTATAGGCGGTCCAATTAGTAGCGCATTGCTATGTGTAAATTCTATTTTATAGATCGAATTGCAGCGATTTACTTAAAATAGCATGATGGGTTATTTATTGACTATATGTGTACTGCTGTATTTTGAATTCGCCACATTACAAATGTATTTCGACTCAAAATAATTATGTATAAAAATAATAAACTTTTTATGTATTCATTATAAAATAGATAAGATTTTTGTACTCATTAAAAATGACAGAAACTAGTAAGAAAAGCAGATACTAAAATAAGCCTAAATTTTTAACCTACTTTTAAATTTCAATGTCTTTACAACAACATATAGGTACATTTTAAAAGCAGCAATATTGTTTAATAAAAGCTAAGCTCCAATTGTTAGAAAATCTCTCTGTAGCAGGCACGCGTTCGCCCTCATTTTTCCGTATCCTTCCTTCCCTACGACTTTCGCTCTATTCCACGTTGAATGTTAACGACGCTTTTCAGAAGCAAGCTCGTAGCTTCGTTTACTCCTACGCAGGAAGCCAGCGTCTTTGTGCGAGCGCACCAAGACATTTTAGGAGAGAGAGAGAGAGAGAGAGAGAGACAACGGAATTGACGGAGCAAAGCGATTGCCGTGCGCGCACGTACAGTGATACGAAGGAGGTAGCTGCTTTTTAGGAGGCCCCTCGCTTTGACGGCTAAATAATGTCTGCGAGGGAAAGGGAATTTTTCCAGCGAGGCTTTTCAAGCGAACTTGAGAGCGCGTATCGACTTTACTGGATTTTTTAGGAGACTGTTCGTTAGGCGCTTTGAATGCGCTGAACAAAGGAGTTTTTGATTTCATTTTAAAGATGAGCATGTGCAAGCTACGATGGCTTTATTGAAATCCCGTTAAGCGAAAAGTTGCTCTCTTTCAATAAAAACTTTTTCTTTCGAACGGCAGAAGTGTACTGTTTTTGTTTTGCCCGAAAAGATTTTTCTTGATTGAAAGTGCCTGTATTTCGCGATGCTATAAGAAAGAATGATAGATGATTAGCCGTCTAACGTGAAATAAATTATCTGCAATAGCATTAATTCGATTGCACAATCCGATTGTTGAGAAGGCAAGCTACGCTTTCATCAACTTTCTACGATTAAATTTCTATCTTCAGCAGTATGTACAGGGTAAAAGCTGCTCCATTATTTATAGCTGCTATATCAAAAAGAGCTCATGAATAGAAAAAATATTTTATGGTCTTTTTATTAATGTATGCAAATCCTCCTCTCATCTTCCACAAAGAGGAGCAGTTTATCAAACGTAAAGATAAGTTAACTCGAAGACATAATCTGCTCCGCCCTCTGTTATCTATATTTCACTATAGCCATGAATCAAATAATACGATAGATTTGAGATTAGACTTTATAACCCAGCATAAATACAAAGCATAAAAAGGCCAAACCTCTTTTTATACCATTTGAAAGCCACCCTAAAAGTACAAGTCATTTTTGATAAACCAAAAATAATCTTTCTCCCCTAGCCTAAATATCTAACGTAATGTTTTGTGAAACAGGACGAGGAGTGGTGCTGGACAGCCAGGGGCCGGTGCTGGTCTCGGAGCCGCGCTCGTCGGTCGAGTTCTCGAACGACACCGGGGCGATGGTCCACTGCTCGGCGAACGGCTCGCCCATGCCCAGGGTCGACTGGCTCATGGGGGATGGCTCCCCGGTCCATCCGATTCCCAACATACGGGAGATGCTGGTCAACGGCTCGATGTACTTTCTGCCCTTCGGCGCCGAGAACTACAGGCACGACGTACACTCGGCGGTCTACAGGTGTCAGGCGTCCAACAGCGTCGGTCGCGTGCTCGGCCGCGAGGTCGCCGTTAAGGCTGGTGAGTTATTGCCTGCGGCTAGTGCTGCAGGGCTTTTAGAGCTGGGAGATTGAAAAATTGATGGGAGTTGAAGCTGTTTAGCGGCTAGGCGTTTTTGTTTCATTGTTTTTTATGGCTGGAGTTCGCGAGTACTTATTTCGAGTAATTATAATTGATATAGAACATTAAAAGTAATTTAATTTTTATTAAGCTAATTTTTTGTGTTTTCTCACTGTGGCTCGGAATATCAAAAGAAATTCATTACTTCTTTCTTACCTTCACACTAATCAGAAACTTTTCTAACCATTCACAATCCTTTCTAACGAAAATCTTATTTTTCTCCTAAAAAGCAGTCGCCAAGGACTCAGCCCCGCTATACCCAACAGAAGCGAGCAGCCATCGAAATCCTGTGTTTAATTACAACGGAACAGTAGTCCCGATGCGCCGCTCGTCAGGCTCGGGCGCGCTCGCGTTTGCCAAGGCGCGGTACCGGGATCCGCTGAGCCACGGATATTGACATGAGGTCAGAGAGCGAAGCTCGGGGCAAGCTTCGAGTGATCTCGCTCTCCCTCTCCCTCTGACGCTTGATCTGTAATCTGTCGCGCGCTTTGTCCATCGAATGTCCTACTTGGCCACAGTCGGGCCTGCAGGCCATGGGGGCGCGGCAAGTGCATTTACTAAGTTGCACTGATTCTGGGTCAATGATATTGACTAGGAGAGTTATTAGCGCGCCTCTGAGCCTGACCAATTTTGCCTTTGGAGTGCCTGCTCGTGCAGCTGTTGAGCTAGTGAATTCGAGCCTGCGCGCTACTGTGCGGCTTTCGTTTAGAGCTCGCATTAAACCGGTTTATATTGCACGTCTGGTCAAGTGAACTGTTTCTCCGGGTTTTAACTATTTTTAAGTTGAATAGAAGCGAATCAAAGGATTAGAGCGGAGAATTATTCTCAGCGATGAAATAAACTTATCAAACCTTCAAATCACTGGGACGGAAAAAGCCGTTCTGGTGGCGATAAAAAAGGACTTAATTAAAACGAAAATGAACTCCAAGGGATTTAGGGACTTAGCTGAAAGCGAAAGTTTTCAAACCACCAGGTTTAATTATACTCGCGCTCTCATAAATATTGCTAAGACAAAGCTACAGCGGTAAAACCGGTTTCCCCAAACTTTTATATTGGAGCAATATCAAACCGATATTCCAAACTTGTCATTCTTCAACAATATCAGTCGAATACCAATAATAAAGTACAGCCACATCCCGCAATTAAAGTGCAAAAAGCCCGCAGACTCGATCGACATAAAACTCAATCCCCATCGAGGCTGAAGCTAAAAATAAAACATCCCGTCGAACATCGTCCGATTTAATTGTGTACCGGTGTAACCGTCGGGGCGCTTTATTATATCTCCAAGCTCATAGAGACAGCGGCCTCCTCGGGGTCATTCTTCCCGACTACGTGAGAGCGCGCCGCATACAGCCGGATATGAACGGAATGAAACTTTGCCGGGGAATTGCGGAAGGCAAGACGGATGATCCTCGGCGCGCTTGCCAACTACGTTTAACGGCTCCGTGGCTCTCTCCGCGCGCTTATATTCCTACGTGAGTCGTCGCGGAGCATAAATTCTTCGCCCGGGGACGAGGGAATCAGTTATTGTATGCTGATGAGAGCCGGAGAGCGATAAAAAGGAAATTCGGGATTAAGGGCGCTTTTCGGAGGAGAGTTTATATCGGGAATATTTTTGCCGCAATGCTTTTGGCAGCGGGACGCAAGGCTATTGTTGCTTTGGTTGTTAATTTTTTGAGGGATGGCGGGATGAAACAATGGGCGGATGATGCGAAAGATGGATGTAATGGCGGGACGCTGTTTGTGAAATGGGGATGGTTTGGGATGAATAATTTTTGAAAATGCAGTGGGTTCGATTGTTTATAGTGATTTTATGAGAGGTGGTAAACAAAGGGTCCGTATTTTATGCTGAGAAATATTTAGAATAATTTTGAAAAAGGACTACAATAGTTTTTTACACTTTTATGCCTTAAGCGCTTAAATCTAATAATTATTCGCCAGAAAAAAGTAAAGATAAAAAGCGTATTCGAGTTTAAAAAAGAAGTTTTACTGTCGACCATTAATTTAAATCGCAAAGACAGAATCATTTACTCTGTAAAAGAAGGTAAATTTTCCATGACAAAAGAAAAACTTAGGAGGGTAGTACAGTGCACGAGAGCCAAAAGAAAATTGTATGTAACACGAAAATTGGCAGTTCAGTAGATAATGTCCGGAGTTGGCAAGACGCTGAGTATATTCTTTAAATTCTCGCTTCTGTATTCCAACAGTAGAACTAAGAATTACGCGAAGTGAAATCTGTATAAGACCTTTGTAATTATTCTTGAGCATTTAAATTGTCCCTTTTTTTTCCCTCCTTTCTTAACCTTTCGAAATTCTTTTGCTTTTCAAGCCAGTGTATAAAAGTTTCCAGCTATTGTCTCCGGCGAATTCCATTTGAAATTCCAAACTTCTCGGGCAAAATATTATTTACTATAGTAGCAATTCTAAGAAACAACAGCGTATAATAATTAAAAACTCATTAAAAACAAGGCAACCGATTGTTTTTGTTTCGCGCAACCGGCGCGCTAAACTTTTCTCCGATACGGCCTCTGACAATAGAATGATAAATAAAACCCGCATGACCCACATAACTTTTGTCAATAAAAAAAAAAAAAAAAAAATAGTTCCATCCACTCGAATCAAGCTACAAGCCAGCCAGGCACCCTGAAAGCTCGAAAAGGCAAAAAAATGCAGTCAGCCACATAGTGTAAATAATGGTTGCATGTCATATTTTTCTGTTTCCAGTGGTCAGGCAGAAGTACGAGGTGCAGGTGCGCGACGCGTACGTCTTGTCGGGCAACACCGGCGTCCTCAGGTGCGAGATTCCAGCGTTCGTCAAGGAGTACGTGTCGGTGACCTCCTGGGTGCAGGACGCCACCTTCAACATCTACCCGAACCCCGTGAGCGGTAAGAATATAAGCGAGTTTTCATTAGGATGCTCGGCGTTGCGAGCTCGCCGGAGCGCGGAATATTAAGTTCGGAAGCTCGCTAGCTCCCCAGGCTCGCCGAATCCGTACAGAATAGTAGGCAGCGGGGAATAACAAGGAGCGCTGCGTGTGTAACTGTCGGCCGCGACTCTCGCTCCATGGGGGCCACGCGAGCTGCAGCTCCTCTCTCTCTCTCTCTCGCTCTGTGTGAGTGTGTGTGCGCGCCGAGGCGAATTAACGGAAAGTTCTGGTCTAACTGCGCCGCGGCTGCTGCTCTGCAGTCTCTCTCTCTCTCTCTCTATGTGTATCTCTCTCTCTCTCTCGCTCGCTCGCTAGCTCTCTGTAGCCGCAGTCTCCGCGCCCAGCCACAATGCAAATTCGCAGTGCGGCCTGGACTATACTACTAGTCCGCAGGCGGCGCGCTGCTGCTGCTGCTGCTGCAGCTGCAGATCAATCGCGTGAGGCTGGCTGTGCGGGTGGAGGCAGCTTGTTGTATTGCGTGGACGCGAGAGGCTGGGAGAGAGGCTTTTGTTTTGGCTTTGAAAAATCAGAGCTGGATTTATGGGATTGGAGGTTGGGGTTGAGATTTTGAGAGATGGAGGCTAGCAGATGCTGGGGGAGTTTTTTTAGTGGGTTTATGGGTGCTGATGAGGTTGTTTTAGCTGACTTTTGAATAAGCCTATTTGAGATTGTGGAAGTGGGATTTTAATTGCGTGATTCTAAGTATTCATAGCTTGATATTTTTTAATTACAAATAATTTATAGGTTCAAATTAATTATAGAAAACAAGTAAGAGACCTAGTTATTATTTTTTCTTGTCGACATAATTGAATAAAATTTCTGTTCTAATAGTTAATATTTCCTTAAAATTTTTAAAATTTAATAGTGTTTTCATCTTTAGTTAAAAATAGAAAAAAATTGTTTTTTTCTAAACATTTTGAGTACTCTCATTTTACAAATTATTAGTATTATTTAACGTGTTTTGTGTACATTTAGTCAATACAAGTATCATGCATTCTAATTAATCTTTACTTAAATAATTGTATTAAATAGTTTCCATCTATATAATGAATGCATAAGTAAATTTACATAAATACTATCAATAAATGTCACTTATCAGCACTCAAATAATAATAAAATGAAACCAAGCTAAAATATCTAATAGTCGAGAGTATTCCAGTATACCGGAGATTACAAAGACTAATGACAGTCATAAAACATACATTTATTTCCCAACCACACACTCCCTCCGTTAATTTTCATTCCACTCCTTCCGCAACCGGAACCAACAAAAAATCGCCTCTCCCGCTCCACAGCCGACTCCTCGACCCCGATAAACTTTTTTAATTATGCGCAAAAATCGATACGAAAAATCAAATCCCAACCCTCTTTTCCAATCCCTCACAACTATTCACATCCTCCCGATAAACAGAGGAGAAAAAAAGCCACTCGCAGATTAAACAGCAGCCCGCAAATGCAAATTAAAAATTCATCATCGGAAATAAAATGCAAACGCGAGAGCTTCACGGTCGATCGGAGAGGACGAGAAAGCGCTGAGCAAGACAACGCAAGCGGGGGAGCCGGATATGGCTGGCAGACTCGCCGTCTGCTCTCCCGTATATAGAAAATAGAGGAAGCCGGCAGCTTGCAATCGATGAGCGTTTTCTCTCTATGTAATATAGAGAAAGGAGCCTCCGGCGCTTCCAGTCGCGACTCGGCAATTTCATAGGAGATTTCACTTGCAATTAGATTGCCGGTCGGACAAAAGGAACGCCACCGCAGCAAGGGTATCTAATCCTTTCCCACGCGAAAAGGAGCAGACGCTCGCGATATTCCGATGGGATGGGGCAGCCAGCGGGACTGGCTAATGAAGATCGATATAGTCGCGGAGCGACGAGGAGCCGATTGCCATCCGAGGACGGATCGGTATTATCTCAGGCCGGAGCACTTGTTATTCCTGCAGGTTTCGTCCCTCGCTTTTTTTTCGAGCCGGCTGCGGCTCTGCTTTATTTTTCTCTCTTTTTTTCGCGTGGGAGTGGAGAAACAAAGGGGGAAGAGACGAGACGGAGAGAGGGATGGAGTCGCGCTGCGGTGTGCTATTGAAATTATTTCAATGCGAGTTTGTTACGCTCGGGGTAGGGCTGGGAGATAATATGACCGATTGTTTCGTGCGGTTTCTGTTTTTAATTTTTTCATTAGCCGTCCTATTGAAATAATTCCAAAAATTCCGTGTAAATTTTCCCTCACTTTTAAAAATCGACGCGCTAACCACTCACCCAGCTTCCAATAAAAAATCCGTAATCAAACCAATTTCCATAATCGCCTCAACCTCCAAAAACAATAACTCTCCCAGCTGCCTGTAACCACGCCCCCGCAAAAATCCCCCGACGAAATCCCTCACCTTTCTGCATATTCAAAACAAGCAGCCGAATAATTCCAGGCGCGCGACAATAAAAAGCCCGCTCGCGCGCGGCGGTCTCATTTATGCCCGCAAACATACGCGCCGGCCGCATGAAAAGAGGCGAACCCCGCGCTGTGTATATATACCATCCTCGCGTGCGCGCGCGCTTGCCGAGAAAACGGCGTCCGGGAAAACTGTTGCTCGGGGCGCCCACGCGACAATACGCGGCAGATTTCCGCTCTGGCGCGCGCGCGCGCTCGCTCCCCTACCGAAAAAGATAAAGGGCCGCGCGACGAGCGAGAAAAAAAGGAGAGGGAGAGCGAAACTTTCCTCGCGATCTTCCGGCGCATAAATCCGCGAGCGCAATGAATTTATGTAATAGCGCGCGCGCTCGCATTCCTGCATAAATCATTTTGCCGTATGGCTATGTGTGTGTATGTGTGTGTGTGTGTGTGAGAAGGAAGCGAAGGCTCAACTCGCCGCTGGCTGGCTTTTGGAATTCAAGTTTACCAGAGGCGACGAACACTTCGCGCGCGTACTTTTTCGCCAAGTAATTTCAGCTTTCTAACGAGTTCACTGACTAGAGAGAGAGGAAGAACGTTCCGAATTCCAGATAGCCCAGCGTGAGCAGGCGCGCCGGCGATACTCGAACTGCATGTTAATTCTCCGAGCTCCGCTGGCTCAAGGTTTGCTCTTTTTTGCGGTCAGAGCACGAGGGTGGCGCGAGGCGGATTTTTTCTTTCTGAGTGGCTTTGAAAATGTTGGTTTTGATTTTTTGAAATTCTGAGGTAACGCGTGAGAAGTGCTTGTTTGTGCGTTTATATAATGGAAACGATTTTTGAGAGAAAAGAAATACATGTTTTTTGAAATTTTGTTTCTAGTTTTCATGATTTTAGATGAAAATAATTATAAACCATTCTTTTTTACTCTATAGATTACCAAGAACTATAATTTATAACAAAAAAAAAATACGAGTTTTCGCTTCCTTCCATCTTGTTATCCAACAATTTGGATTCCTTGGCCGTATAAAAAGAAACAGGAAGATACAGAGAAATAGAGGCAAAAGCAATTCGCCGCGAGGTGCACGCGTGTGATTGATCGAAGCGCCCGGTGATGGAGCGAATATTTTCCGCAGCGACTCGTTGCCCGGAATGAATATTTTTCTTCATACAGCCCAGGGAGCTTATACCCTCCCGAGGAATGCTAACGCGATTCCGTGTAAGCTAGACGTATCCTTCAGAACCTTAATTTATAACTCGTCCGGTAGGCTCGTTTTCTTTTTCTCGAAAAATCGCTTCAAACTTTGCAAACTAATAGAGGAAATATCGCGTGCTACTATTAATATACCAGAAAAAAAAAGAAACTTCATCGTATAAAACAGAAGCGATGCATTATCGGCAGGGGCGGATGCTTAGGAATATTTAACGCAATTACGCGCGAGAATCCGAGCGGCGTTTATCGGAAAACACAACGAGTTTTTCTCCACTCGCGTAAACGCGCATTATACCCCATCCACTCGAGCTACCATCAAACTTATCCTCGAAAAGCTCGATACGCTCTCTCAACATTATTTCCAGCGGCGCACAGTGTTTTGTTTGCTCGTCCTCTCGCCTCTCTGTTGTGCCTCTCTCCTTTTTCGTAATCACTGCTGCCCTCGTATCTTGCGGCAATAAAGCTAATGGAGCACGCGGCGCGAACAGTCACTTTTGCTCCCCCTCCAGCCTCCCATACTATGTGTGCGCGCCTGTTATTCGCGCATCGATGCGCCTACACGGCCGCGCGTCAAAGCGGCCTGGCTCGCGCGTATTTCTAAATAATTTTCTAATTAAAATTTCGCAGCCTGCCGCGGCTCGCTTTTAAACACGCTGTAAAGGCCTTTGATGTCCGTCTGCGTCGCGCGCGGATTATGAAAATTCCTCCCGCGTGACTCCGCGACAGGCGAAAAATTGGTAGCAAAATTGCGTTGGGAATTTCTACGTGATTTACAAGTTTGATGAATATTAAATGGATTTTAGAGAATGCCGGGGACTACATCCCCCCGCGTTATGTTTGCGCACGGAAACGCTGTTTCGACAAACTGTTTATTTTTGTCAAAACTCGGAGCGCCAGCCTCCGAGCTCGTTTTTATCGTTCCCACTCAGCTCGAAAATATTTACGCGAAACAATCTCCTCTCCACGTTTGCCTCCGCGCTCGCGCATCGGCGAGCCAAAAATCACACGGGCCGTCGTAAAACTCTCGGATCGCGAAAGACAAAGAACCGTCGCGCTCGATATTTTCGCTCGTCGGGCAAAAAGTTGCTGAAAGGTCGGCCCTCCTCGGCGATAAATCGGCTTTTAAGGGCCTTCTGGTCCACTTTGCGGGGACGCGAGAATTGATCGTTCCATTATTCCGCGGAGCACTTCGCGGGAGCGCGCCTGTCGATCAGCGGCTCTCTCTCCGAGCGCTGCGCGAAAAAGGCGACGCTCTCTCTCTCTCTCTGTTTTTACCCGCAAGCTGCACTCGGCTTTCTCATTTCAAGCGAGATTTGCATACGAGAATGGAGGGCTTGCGAATAAAAGCCTGGGAATTTTAATTGAGCTGGCGTTCTGAGATGCGCGGTTCTTTAAACGCTGGCGGTTGCGTGTTTACTTTTCGCTTTATTAAACGCGCGCGTGTATCGTTAAAATTCGATGGCTCGAAATTATTTTTGCAAACATTTGTTTTCAAAGAACGCAGCGCGCGCGCGCTGGTTGTAACGTTTTTTTTAGCGCCGCCGGCTTTTTTGCGCTTTTATATCCGGCGCGCTGGATACACGCCGGGCTGAAATTTAAATCGCCGGAATTATTTTTACGAAAGTGTCGCGCGAGAGCTGGGGCGCTGAATAGAACTATAAAACCGGCGCGCAGCGGCCGGCTGTATGCAAAAATAAAAGGGGGCGAACTAAACGGTAGAAATTGCTGGAATTCGGTGGGACGCGCATGACATCGCTTGTCGTTTTTATTATTCGGACTCTGGTGCCGGCTCGGGCGCGCGTGTATATTTAAAAATGAATAAAATGAAAAATCGGGGGTGAAATTGAGTTTGTAATTGGATGACTTTGAAAAACGATATGGTGGCCTGGGTTAGTGGGAATCTGGAAAATGTGAGAAGAGGCGAGTTTATGTTTGAATTTCATTACTTTTTTTAATTTTTCTCGTTAGCTAGCCAGCTTGTATAAATCTACTTCATGTGTATTTGTATATTATTTTTATTTGTAGACATGTGATGTTTTATTTTATAATGATTGCATGAAATTTATTAACTGCATATGGTTTTTTGTGAGCATTTTATTTAAATTTATATCAAGTGCAATTAAAAAGATCGTTATATATTTTTATTTACTATTTATAGATGATTTCTTCATTTTTATTTATACATATATCGACAACAGGTACTAGAAATTTTAAAACGTAGTGCAATTAATATCAAAAGGATTTTTACACTGTTATTACATAATTTTTTATACTTCTTTGAATCACAATAGTTTTGTTTATGAACAAATCTGAAAACGCTTGTCTTCATCGCAAACCTCAAGTCTCTATAGTCATAATAGCTAATTGAATAATCAACTTAACAATATATTCACCTCAGCGATTATTATACCTATGATCACTTCTAAGCAACCAACCAAAACCTCACATAGCTAACCCATCATCCTTAAAAAAAATAGACCCATCCAGCATCCTCATCTTCCAGATACAATCAACAAACGTCTCCGACGCGAGCTAACGAGCCCGGCAAATCGCTCCTACCTTAATACCTCCCCCCTTGGCCAAAAGAGAGAGAGGCAATGCTCAGCTAGATTCGGTAGTTACGCTCGCGAAAGCGCGTCATTTATGCAAATGGCGAGCCTGCGGAAAATCACGCCTTGCACGCGAGCTAGTCTAGCGGAGCGGCAAATGCTCCAACCCTCCCGCTAGCTCACCGAGTGAGTTGTTCCCCCGGTGTGTGTGTGTGGGGGGGGGCAAGGCTGGGTAAGATCTCTTGGCGAGCTGAAGCAGCGCGAATTCTATTGTTGCAGATGGGAAATACCACATGCTGCCGACTGGGGAACTTCTGGTGTTCTCGGTAACTTCGGCGGACGCCCACGCCAGCTACCGCTGCCGCACTGTCCATCACGTGACTGGGAGCACACTCGAAAGTTCCTCCTACGCTCATCTGGTGGTTACCGGTAAGTTATACACACCCTCGCGCTCCCATTGTCTCTGCGCCTCTCTACCTCTGTGCTCTCTCTCTCGCGCGCGCTGAGCACGGCTCTCTTGGGCCAACTGAGAGAGAGCTGCTCTGCCTGCCGAGTTTTGCCTGACTGATGCTGCGGTCGAGCTGCACACAGAGACGTCTTGGATTAGTGTCTCGCTAACGATTTTCAGAGGGACCTTGTGTTGTATTGGCTCCAAGCCGGATGATGAAAGAGGTGAGAGATGCTACTGCTGCCGTTCACTCGAGGATGATTCCGAGTAGAGAGCTGCTTTCACAGGAGAATGGATTTTGGTTATTTAAGGCGTTGAAGAGTTACTAAAGTTTAAGTCTTTTCAAATCAATATTATAATTTTTTTCTCCCGCATTTATTACTAAAACAATATGTATAGATATAAAATTAATTATATTAGCATGTAAGGTGACCTACACTAAATTGATCCGTGCTTCTGAGCCAAGATGGCCTGATATACATCGACGATGAAGTTTGGACAGATTCAGCGTAACGGCTTAATAGGCACTGACTTTCCCTCCAGCTGAGTCTAATTAAGACGCCGCTTTCAATTACTTCAAGAGTTTCTAATGCAGTCTAAACGCTGAAACGTAATATTATTATGCAAACGACTTTAAAATTTTTAAAAAAACTCTCAACTTTTTTCACTAAAAATCCTTGTAAAACAGAATTTACAACGCACAAAACTAAGATCATTAAAGTGGAACTTAATAAGCCTATGAAAGTAGGCCATTAACATAAAACGCCGGCAGTAAGCGTTTTAATTATTTTTTGTTAACATTGCGCGACATTTCCGAGCCTTCGGCATTGTTTGGAAATTTACGCGACAGCCGTTAAAACGCAAAAGTTATACAAATTTAACAGCTTAAGGTAGCCCAGCCGAAGCACGATACACTATGCGCTCCGTTAAAATTCAGTCAAAAGTTATACAGCTGCTTGTAGTAAATCGCATTAGTGCGCCATAAATTTTGGGCATTTAGAGCGCTGCGAGCTGTAAAAGTAGGACTATTAAGCTATTTATAGATGCAACTGGACCGGCGAGTTTGTTTATAAGCAGGCTCGTATTGTTAAGCGGATGAATTTACGGCTTCCAGTAGAAACAGTTACATATTGGTCAGACATGGATATTAGTGTACGCGTGCAAAAATGATTGTTGTAGTGCAATATAAAATATTATGTGGCAAATTAAAAAACTTATTCTTAAATTAAATTATTTAAAAATTTCTCATTAAAAAGACGTAAATAATTTAAGAATGTAGAATATTTATGTTTTATTAAATTCGAAGCTTTTCGAAATTAAAATTTCTTTGTCAAAGAATTTTATTCACTTGTATAAAAGGCTAGTATTTTAAAAAATCATCATGCTCAAATGTATTTTTTTTTTTTATAAAAAGTTTTTTTAAAAACTAAAAAATTCTAAAGAGAAGAATTTTTTAGCTTCTCTCTTTCATGAGACGTTACCACTAAAGAAATAAAAATATTTGATAAGCATAAAGTTTAGGTGTATACATAAAATATACATTTTAATAAAAAAATGTTATCTTAATTAAAATTTGTTCTATTTACAAATATTTTCTTATTTTTTATTAAAACATCACCTTGTCACTTTAACACAATAACTTCTAAAATAAATCAGCAAAAAACTATCAACCCCCCACGCGATATTCCAATTCAACCCCGTCCACGAACGAAAATTTCCAGCCCCATAAATTCAGCATTCAAAGAAAACACATTTATACGAAAGTTAGGTTACTACTAAGCATCGCAGCGCCGAGCGAAAAGCGAATAAAGCCGGTGCGCGTGTATATCCGTAATGTAATTAACCGCAACACAGAGGTGAAATTTAGCATTTCGCGCTCGCGGATATCAGGGATCTTTTGACTCTGCGCACGCACACGTAGAAACAGAAATTAAGACGAACGCGAAGTAGCACGCAAGAGAGTAGCAGCAGGCGTTCGGCTGGTTGTGGGGCGTCGGCGACGGGAACTAATTTAATATAAAGTTGCGACTAATCAAACTAAGTTGAACTGCCGTTGAAAATGTGGTTGCCGCGCGCACGCACAAACGATTATTACGACGCAGCCGGCGCGTTTCGCTAAACGTATTTTCCCGCGTCGCGTTGTATTTATTGCCGATTCTAACTTCAAGCGAGAGCTGCAGCTTGCTGTTACGATATGATTAATACTTTGCCATGAGCGTGCGATTGGTGAATGAGTTATTTCGTTCGGGTGGAGGACGGGAATTAAGAAAATGTTTTTTATTTTACTTTTTAGGGAAAAATTTGGACTGTTTTTTTTCTTTTTTAATAGTCGATGGTGGGCTTTGATGAAGTTTTGAAAGTGTTTTAATATATAAAAATGGATCACTTTCAATTTGTATTTTTATCGTTTTAATGGAGAGAAATAAAAGTAATAATGAATTTAAACCATTAAAAATTACTTGCAACGTGTGAAAAATAAAGAGTGGTTACAGCGGTTATTGATATGCGCTCCTAATTATTATATAAAATTCAATGTTTATGATTATTTTATGGAAATACAAAACTGTTCTTGTTATCATTCTTTCGAAAATTTCTAGATGTGATGTTTTAATGAAAAATATCAACAAGATATTTTTGGAGAAGCGAAAACCAAATGAAAGAACGGTCTTTTCTATTCTATTTACCAAGGACGGCTTTATATAAACTCAAGTGAATTATAAAAAGGAAAATACATGCAAGAAAAAAATTAAAGCGTACATTAGCTTGTTTAAATAAACCGTAAAGATTTTTGTCATTTACCCCATTAAAAATAATACGTTTATATACTTTATAAACATATTTTCATCAAGATTAATAATTTTTTTCGCTGTACCTATTTATTTTTTCTAAAATATCTTTGTAATCACCTCTTTTTAAGAATTTTTCTTGCTGTGTTCTATTTTTTTGAACTGACACATAAAAGATAAGAATAAAGTGCAGGCAAAATAAATAAAAAAAATAAATATCGACTTTTGCTCTCTAATCCGGTTTGAGCAAATAAATCGAAGCCCGTAAAAATTTTGTTCACGTTTTGGGCTGTCAAATATTTCAAGTTTACGAGGTTTCAGCAATTTTGAATTTTTGACGTGACAACTTCACGTGAAATTCTACATACATGCGTCAAAGTAGAAAATGGCCGAATTAGGTCAGACCTATCTATAACATTTGCTTCTGATTACTTTTCTAACGGCAGCCAATCATTTACAACAATTAATTAGAAAACAAAACTTTGCTCAAACTCGTACTAAACGAACATACTTGAAATATAAAAATATGGAAATTCATTCGTCCAAACAATTCCACCCGATATCATCTCACGCTATACACTTGCTGCTTATCTCCATAGACGATTATCGAAAAACATTCCCAAAGAAAATAACGAAACACACAGACTCTCTCCCCAACCCTCGCGATTCCTCGCGAGAAGCCTGTCTCGTTAACGAAAGGCAATCAGTGAGCGCGCACTTATCGAGGATCGACGCGCGCACCTATATCCTCCCTCCGCACACAGAGGCCTGGAGATCGAAACCCTGGCAAAGTTCCTATCCGACAAAATCGCGGCCGCTCGAGCCCGATAGCCTCTCTTCCTCTCTCTCTCTCTCTTCATCTGTGTATACGTAGGTTACGCTGGGTACAACGCAACGGTCGAGCTGCACTTCGCCTCGCTGCTCCCACTTAAAGGCTCGTCGGGCGTGCGAGCCGCGCTTAATGAGTTTCGCAAATCAAGCCTGAGCGCGCGTATGGGCTGGCTTTTACGCGCGTATACATTTGGCGCATATGGGGGGAGTGCGGCTAGGACTGCAGGCACCCGGGAGAGCATTCATAAACAAAACGGGACAATTCGTTACGACTAATTGCGCGTGAGGCGCTTATATACACGTAGCCACAAACACGCTCATATGCGAATACTTGCTGACGCGCTCGTGTATCTTGGGACACTTTTATATGAGCGTGAATGCGCCTGAAAATATTCCTATGTGTGTATAAATTCACACTTACTCTACTGTAAGTGTATAATTGCACACATCCACACTTAAAAATATCGCACAACACATGTACCTCATATATATACACCCACACCATATATACACAGAATATATACGTCCACACCACATGTGCACCTTATGCACATACCTACATCTCACACACATCTCACACACACACACACACACAAGCGCACACACACACGCTCACACACGTAATCGCACACTTACATATTCGTACAAATATACACTTGAACATGCCTAAGATATACACACTGAGATACATAAATATGCTTTTATGCACATCAAATATACACACACACACAGACGCTCATATGCACATGAACAAATGCATGCACACACGCACACGTTTACGTATGCGGATATATACACGAGTGCGTATATATACAGTCAACCGCGCGTTCATTTACGCGTAGCCCGGCGAGGAGCAAAAAGGGAGAGCCTAAGCAAAGTTACAGCGTAGTTACAGTACTAGCGCCGAGAGTGTTGATTAAACTTGCTCTCGCGCACGACTCTCTCAATAGCTCGCTCTCTGCTGGCTGCAGCTCGCGCCCGCGCGCGCGCAGGCATATTTCGCTCGCGCGTTTACGCTCCCGCGCGCATATAGTATAAAGAGGCCTCTCCTCTGCGCTCCCACCCACGCACACACGCAGCTACGTTACATACGCGCCTAGCAGCCGTATAACGCATTATACAAGCGCAGCCAGGGCTCTTTACGCGCAGCGCATTTGCGAAATGACGGCTGAAAGGCCGGGTGTAATGCGGCTTTCCGCGGGGCCGAACTGTCAATTAAACGAGAGCGCTAGCTGCGTGCGAAGGGTAGCACGGATGAGCCTCCCCTGCTGCCTTATTGAGTCGTATACGCCGCGCCTATGATGCGAGCCCGTGAGCTCAGTCGTATATAGAGAGAGATAGGGCATTGGGCACTAGGCACTAGGCCACCGCTGGCGAATGGGATTAATAAAAGGCTGAAGTGTCGCTGTGCTCTCTCTCTCTCTCTCTCTCTCGTCAGCTGGGCTTTTTGCCTTTTTGACGCGGCGAGATTAGAGAGCGCGTGGGGCGTCATTAGCCGCATGCTCGAGATATGCGCGACGGGCGTGGCTGGATGTGAGCGCGTGCGCCTGAAATTCGATTAAGCGCGATCGTAAATATTGTTGTAATTACATGGAGCCGACTGCCCGGCTGGCGGAGCGCTGATTTCGCGCGTGAATTTAGCTGATGGAAACGCGGGGCGCTGTTGATGCCGACTGTTTGAGTGATTAAAGACCGATCGAAAAGAAAATCATTCGCTTGAACAATTAAGCCGGAAGTGCATGCATAAACAGTATATATAACTGGGCCGCGAGAGACAGTGTCGCCGTTATCGCTGTTGTTGTTTGCTCAGCGAGCATTCATCGAAGCGATTCGGTCCCTAGAAAATATGGGATATCCAGTTGCCTTGTTTAGATTGGGATTGGATTCGATTTCGGATTCCGAAATGGGAGAGCCGCTCCCGGCACCTGGGAAAATCGATTCGCCCTCTCTCTCTCTCTCTCTCTCTTCCTCTGTTATCTCGAAAATCGCTGGTTATTTGTTCTCAGAGGAATGATAAATATTAATCAACGGTTTGATATTTTATTTCGGGCTCATTCGCTTTTGCGCGTCCGTCTCTGCGTAGAAATGGAAAGTGGATCTTTTAAATATTTATAATTTTGTCATTGTGGAGCCGAATTTATCCATTTCTCGCTTACTCCCGCTCTCGGCCTCTAATACCGTGAATTTACATTTGTAATTATTCAACGAAACAGTTTACCAGCGCGCGTATGATCGGACATTGCTTTATACGCTCCGAGAGTGCGACTGAATTTCAGATGAACAAATAATTTTATGAATGAATAATAAATATCGAGGCAGCGTGCGGATAAGCTGTATGTAAATTTTCGCATATAAAAAAAAACATCTACCTCGAGTATACGTTCAAGCATATTCGAAAGTAGCAAAAAAAAATAAAGCGATCGTTCGGATTCCCCGGGAATATTCATAATAATCGTAACGAAGCCTTGCGCTAGCGATACTCATTAGCGCGTCCCAATCGGCGCGGCAGCGCGTAAAATAATCGGGTCATCGATCGGAAGATCGCGATAAATAATATATCTTTTATCCTCATAATGCAGCCGGCCGACGTAAAAGAAGCCTCAAACAATGCGCTCTCCGTCTAATAAAGAAGGGAGAGCCCGGATAATGAACAATGCGCCGCGAGCCGAAGAGCCAGGCAACAAAGCGCGCGCGATCCATCAAAAAAAGAAAGAAAAAAAAGAAGAGAAAAATACGAAACGGAAGAATACGAGAAGAGAGCGAAAGAGGTAAAAAAGCAGGAAGGAAGCTCGCGCGCGCGCGGCCCTCCCCCCTACTTAATCGCTCATCCGGCGCGGCCGCTGGGGGGAGTAGTAGTCGAGCCATTAATTTTTATTGGGCGTCTATTATCATTTAGCGTGGGGGTATAAGAGAGAGAGAGAGCGAGCGAGCGAGCGACGAATCGATCGGGGAGAGAAGAAAAAGAACGCCGGGAGATATCCATCAGCGAGGCGAGGTCGACGCACGCTATCTGCCTGGCAAAGCGAAGAAGAAGGAAGGAAAGGGTTGAAAGCAATAAAGACAGGGTCGCGGCAGTAGACCGAAGTATCTAAACATTCGGAAAAGCCGGAGGCGAGTCGCGGATGAGGTATAACTCTGGGAAAACAGGGGAGAGGGGGAGCTTGATGAAAGGTTCGGCTCGGGATTTGTTAATTGATGCGCTCACGGTAAGGAGGGAAATTCTATGATTGCGATGAGCCGTGAGAGGCTAGAGGCGACTTTTTCGCGCCCGTTAATGAAATTGAAAAGTTGGGATGTTAGAGAGGAGGGGTGAGGGGGGCGAGGAGAGTTGAGAGAAGGCTAGACGGCAAGATTAAGCGTTGGAGTAAATTGAAGATGGTGCACTGCTGGCGTAGGAGCAGCGAGGTTTGTATGGAGGGTGGGGGAGGACTGGAGTGGCAGAGCCCCCGAGCGCAGTGTTTAACGGCTTGATTTCGACTGTTCTCGCTGCAGGGAGTGTCTTGTTAAATTGACTGGATGAAGTTTTCCGAGGGTTCGCTCCTTCGTTAAATTTTTAATCCTTTTTATTGTTATTGTTAGTTTTTATTCTTTTATGAAGTTGGAATTTGTTAACTGGAGGAAAATATGAATCAAATAACGGTGAAATCAAACTACATTAAGGCGAAGTGAAAGGCTGGGGGTAGAAATCTACACAGAATTTTATACGGGAACCCAAAAATTACGTGGTAAACTTTTATTAGACCAGGTAGGAACATTTTTTTCTGAAGATTATATATTTTACTAGAAGCTGACGTTGCTGATTTTTCAGAAGAGGTCCATTAACTATATTAAAAAAATTATTCAGGTTAAAATGTCGATAATGTCAATAAGCTCGGATTGTGATACTGATCTTTTTCTGTCTATATTTTTTTTTAACAAACACAGTGGATCTATTCTAACAAACGGACAACGTCAGCTTCTAG
>UELX01001517.1:0-42560 GCA_900480035.1 Eupelmus urozonus | reverse complement strand
TCTATAAAACAGAACTTTGCCGAGTCACGCACACGCGAATTCATTTCTCGCAAACGAAAGAACAACCCCTTCAGTAACGGATACCGAGCTCGCTTTCAAATTCTCATCATAAGCGTGCCACTTTACAATCATCAATATATATACATTCATATATTTGTGTGCGTGTGTGTGTTTGCGTGTGTGTATTCATGTGTGCGTGTGTGTGTATGTGTGTGTATATATATCCATCATTGTCAAGGCCGGGTGCGCATCGATTGTCCGAAAAGAAAACGATTCAAAGTCCCCTCCACCCCTTTTTTCTTCCTAGCTGTGTGTGCGTGTGTATGTGTGTGATTCTTTTCTTGTTTTCGGCGATTTATCTTCGGACTGACGCAGCCCCTGGAGATCGTACAGAGTTTCTTGGAGCAAAAGAGAAAGAGAGAGAAAGAGAGACGAACGGTTTTATAAAAGTGTCACAACGGAGAATAAGGAGCGAAAAAACTTGCTATTTACGAGTTTTCGAGCTATGGCGAAAGAAGGAGATAGAGACTTTTTTTCTATTAGCACGTCTAATTGCAGTAATTGATACTGATGCACCGATGAGTATAGGAGCTGGAACGCTTATAATGTATCTTTATGTAATTGCTAGGTTCAAGGTATCTCCAGGGATTTAAAAAAGTAATTGGAAATACTTCCGATAGCTGGAGAGTGAAGATTATAAATGTACCGCGCGGAAGCAATGCGCCTGAGTTTTTGCAGCGAAGCTTACGATTGAATCGCAGGAGTTTTTCGTTTTTGAACGAACTGATTGATATAAATTATCTATGAGCTTTACGAAAGGACAGAAAAAAATTTTGGAAGAAAGTGATTTTCAGTAATTGTTAAAAATGAAAAGAAGTAGTAGTTTTTGTAGTTATTAAAAATGAAAGGTAATCCAGAATTTGATAATTATTAATGAGTTTTTTAACTTGGAACGATTTTCTGATATATATAATTTTTATTGACGATTAAATAATAAATTCCGGGCAGTATGTATGTACATTTTTTAAAAGTTTCGATACTTATAAATATTATATAATTGAAGTTGTTGCGTAACTACGAATTTTAAGAGAAACGATTAAACAAAAAAATGTTCTGGTAAAAAACTTTTATTGCAAAAAGTCACAAAATGAAAGTTTTAAAAGTTACGTATGTACCGCAGATGTAGAAAAAGTAATTATCCTTTTTATTTAGACATTTTTATTTAGCGAACATGAGTACAATGCTCTTACTATATAACGTTTGTTATAAATATTTTCCTTTTTAGTAGTAAACTGCATTAATTGAAAGTATTTGATGCATTTGAATATCAATTTAAATAAAAGGTAACTTCTTGCTCTAGTTCTTTCAAAGTAGACTGTTTGTACGAAGTTAGGTTTGAGGTTACAAGTGGTGTAGGCGTAATAAATCTTGTACAATTAATTAACGAAACTTTCAAGCACTTGCGACGTCGTAAAGCATACATAAATCATCAAAAATTAATTGTTCTACTTAACTTATACGTGACGAAGAAGATTCATTTAAAACATTATCCTCGTAACTTACCTGAAACAGAAAAACATATTCGAATAAATGCATTGAAAGTGTGAAGAAATAAAAAGATAAAAAGATTTATTTTTACAAATTTTTAAAATTAGAAAGTATATAGAAAAACAATGACAACCATTGAGATTTATTATAACTTCATAACAATAAATGAAAGAAACCTGAACCTACTTAAATATAACAGAACGGAATCTTGGAAGCAAATTCGGACGATATAAACATTTTTTCCAAGCATACTCAAATCTATATTTATGAGAGATTTATTTAAGCCCAAATCAAAGCTCGATAAATTAAACCTCCACGACAGCTCTGACTCTCAACAAAAAAAAAAAATTAATTCCCGCTTTCTAAACTCAATCCATCACCCTCCAGCGGCGCCGCCAAAAATAGCCAATCACAAATAACCCACTGCTCCAGTAGCGCCTATTAATAAACCCTTTGCACCTCCACCCCCAGCGCCGTCAACGATAGGCCGCAGTCTTTCCGCAGTTATTTCGGCTCTCCGAATTTTCCATCGATTTTCCTCTATACGCCGCGCGCCTGCCTGAAATCGAAGACGATAAACACCCGGCGCGCGTTTGAGTGGATAATGAGAGCTGGATGATGGGTCTTTCGAACCTGGTACCGCGCGGCTCGCCCACGCGCATCGCCACCCACGCCGCTGACCTTTTGACGTGGGGGGTGAAAGCGCGCAGGTGTATACACGTGGGAGTGCGGACGGCAGCTGTGAATTTCGGTTCGTAACTTTTGGTAAAGTAGATTTGCGAGATGGTGGGAGGAGTGGGAGTTGCGAGGGAGGTTTTTGAAGTGGGAATGGAATTTTGGAATGGAAGGAATTTTTTATTCGTATTTGTGGAGGAGTTAAAAGGGCAGTAATGTTATTGAAATGCGCAAATGCAGTTATATTTATGACGTATCTTTGAAAAGTGTACTTACTATATGCATAAAGTTGTATTAGAGAAGTATTTTTCTGAATTGATTAAATTTTAATCTACTTAATTTAATTTATTTGGATAAAAAAGAATTTTTAATAATAGAATTTTTTAGAATTTATTAAAATTTTTTCAATAGTGAAAGCATTACGTACAAAATTAATTAATTAAAATATTATTTTATTTAATAGAAAAATCTTTTTAAAAGCGAAAAAATTCATAATATAAAACACAATTTTATTTTTCAATATTGTGCGTCGTTTGAATATTTGCTTATTCACAATTTGGTTATTATTTGAGTGTGAAATTATTAATCGTAATCCAATCAGCAACTCTGATATACGTTCATTATGTACGATTATTTAATAGTCAATTAGCTTTATGGCAATTTAATCATCCATTACAGGTTTGATTACCCATGGCAAACAAAGTAATGTGATGTTATAAATGCTAATCCGTAACAAGTTAATACTAATGTATAAATTGTTCAACAAACCCTATTGCCTATATTTTAATGTTATTCGTTTTTGCTTAATATACACCATGCTCTAAAATGAAAACCCAATGAATGTTTAAAATTGTGTAATTTACAACTATTACATTTAATGCTTTTTAATCACTAAATGTATTAGTATATTCTCATATGTAATTGGTTCATAACAAACGTCATAGTCGGTTCCATTGCGAGTTTCACACTCGTAAATCATAATCATATCTACACTCGAATATGCGCTTGCACAGCAACATTAATCGGTAAGTGACATTATAACATCATATATCAAATCCGGTAAAACGCTGACACAATGAATCGAATTCGCTATCTACAATTATTATCCTATGCTTGATTACATCATTTTCTTAAAATGTTATCCAATAATAAAATCTTTAATTCAAAATCCTAGAGTAAAATCCTAGTAGTCTTTCACAAAACTTTGACTCTATCGATAGTTCATAAAAGTTACAAAACAGCTTTCTTATTCCAACGCACTCACCTACATCCCACAAACACCCCTGAACAACTCCATACTAATCCTCCCACACACCTTCCACAAAAAAAAAAATCTCAAAAAATAACGCCCACAGAGCAGCGCTGCAACAATACACCCGCGCATACATCATATATAAGCGCGCGTGCCTCGACTCAGAGCAGACGAAGAAAGATGATCAAAATCGCGGGAGGGCATCGATCGGGCCACGATTCCATTTCCTTCGCTAAGATTTGTCCGAGAGACGAGCCACTTGTATTCTAGCCGCGCGCTCCTCTCGCCGTTTTTCCTCGTCGCCGGCAAACTTTTCCCGCCTGGATGAACTTGGGGAAAAGAAAAAGCCTGGGATGGACGGGAGGAGAGGCGCGTGATAACAAGTTCCATAGGTGGGCGGGGACAGGAGAGGTGTATACAGGGGTGATTACAAAAGTAAGTTTTCTACTTGGGGAATCTAATTATGTGTAATTGATTTTTTTTTTCTGGGCCCGGGAGGCGATAAATTTGAGAGCGGGCGGGCTTATTGCTCGATGTGGCTTTGTGCGGCTTTTATTTTGGGATGGCTCGGCTTGTTTAAGGTGGCGTAATGCGAGCTGGGATGGTAGAGAAATGTGTGAGAAACGGTTTTTATTTTATTTTTGCGTTTACAATTCCTTTGTTTTCGTTACTATTATATTATTATAAATTTAGCATGATTTCAGGAAAGATTGCATTTTAAAAAAAAATAAAGTAAACAAATAGTAAAAGTTTAGGGATTCAAAAAACTTAAAATTTCTAGAATTTTATTGCTGTTTCGAGAAAAATAAATGTAGCTCTTATTTAAAATCCGAATAAATAAATTTTAAGAAGTTTCAAATAAAGTTGTGAAAAATAAAATTACATTAGAAAAAATAAGCTCTAATTTGCTTTTTTCCGAGTTGAAAAATATAAGTTTGATAGAAAGTTATATTACTTAAAAGTTGGAAATGAGTAAATGCATTTGAATTTCATTCAAATTAAAACTTACAAATTTTTTCGATTTTTTAATGCATTTTTGTTACTCAATTTCAAACTAACATAACTCCTGATGCTGATTTTATACTGAACCAATCTAGCACATTCTATCTGTAAGTTAATTATTTCACGCATATATTTTCAGATCAATTATTATATTTAACTAATTACTCTTCATACTCCTTCACTATACGCACATCAAAACTTATTAACATTCAGTAAAACTTCTCCAACTAGCATGAATACCGCACAATCCATCTCCTCCCTACCTCACACTAGAGCAAAACTTCACTCACTCCCCATCGCGTACAACTCAGCAAAGAAATCCATCTCCCCCATCCTAACCCTGAAAACGAGGCAAAATACCAAACAATCGCCTCCCTCATCGCATCCCCCCACCACCTCAAATCTCTCGCAAGAAGCAGCCGGCGAACTAAAGGCCGCGGAAGAGCGAGGATAATGGAAGCAGCGGGGGGAGAAAGAAAAAAAAAGCCGACGCTCGCGCGCGCAGGTATAAGTCCGACGAGAATCCCGAAGAACGTGCGGCGAAAGCTCAAAAAGGCGGCCGCGCGGTAAAGAGGAAGTTACGCTCGCCAAGGTGTAAAGCTCCTCTTTCTCTCTCTCTCTCTTTTCGCGGCACACGTGCTGTTTGCCTCAGGAGCGTGGGGCCAAGGAACTTGCCGCGGCCAAGTTTATGCCGTGATACGCGCGCCCCTCGTATACATCGCTTGCTTCTGGATTTTATGGAAGGGCAAGGTGGAGTTTTTTTCGAGAGAGAGAGGGAGAAATGGTGTTTATCGGGCTTTTTATGCGGGAGTGTTGGTTATGAGGGAGGTGTGTGTGGTTGGGGGATGGTTAGTTGAGAGATGATGGAGTTTGAATTTAATTGGAAAGAGTTGGGGCGAGGTTAAGTATTTACTTGGCGAGCTTGTAAGGGGATACGTTGGAGCTTCGTTAATAATGCGGCGTCTAAAACTTATTAACCTGACACTTGATTTTTGTAGCGCGGAATTTTTTTATAACATGTGCAAATTATCATACTTTGATTTTAGGTGCATGACCTATTACGAAACTCTAGGCCCCTAAAACTCCGCAGACTGAATTTCAAAATTTTAATTTTCTTTTAACCACTCACTTATCTCCAGACGCCGAGGCTGCAGCCCAATGTAACCTATATCCTCGTTAAAAATGTTAATTCGAGTATGCTAACGAAGGTGTTAACGACGTAAAAGTTACTCTCTCCACATCGGTCGGAATATAAAGCGCTTTTTACATACTACACATACTCACCCGCCCGGCTAACTTTCATCCTCCGCATTCCAATTTGACGCACTGAACTTCATAAAACTACCACGTGCGCGCGCGCGCGCGAAATCCGCGTGTCCCTCAAGGCTGAATTCCACCTCTACGGGATCCGATATTTTTTTACCGACGAGCCGAATCAGTTACGTCGTCGTCTCTCGATAAAAGAGACGCGCGCTCGCATGAAAAAAGCGAGTCGCGCCAAGTTTTTTTTACTCCCTTTCGGCGGATCGTCTATTTATATGGAAATAATGCAGAGTAAAGCCGGCTGAATTTTTTTTAACAGCGGCCCGCTAAAATAAGATTAAGCATCGGGCGCGAGTTACGCGATCGGCGGAGATTATACGGCGAGATACGCCGGATATAATAGGGCAAGGCTGCTCTCGGCTCGTGCTCTCCTTTCTTTTTCGCGCCCCGCGGAAAGCGGATAATTTTAGCCGATATCGCTCGATGGGATATCGATTTACGCTTGATGCGCCACCACGCATATCGAATGGGTGCTGGAATTTTAAATGTGAATGCAGGAGTTGGTGCGGGCATTAGAGAACATTATATTTTTGCGATGGCGATAGTCGGTTTGCTCTTTGAAACGAGGTAGAGCACAGCTTTCAGCGACGGGCAGGGCTTCTTTTTCATATTTTTTTACTTCAGTTTCAATGGGCGCAAACGTAATTTCGTTGAGTGATTTTTAACATTTTTCGCGTGATGAGAGTATTGGATTATGGTGGTGGGGTGAAGGATTTTTGCTTTCTCATTCAGGAAGCTTGTGGGAACGGAAATAAAAATTTTTTTTGGTAAATGGTCTGTGGGTATTTATTTGAAGAAGCTAAGTGTCAAAAAATTTATAATTAACTTTGTTATATCACACTTTTAAAATGATTTTATTTTAAGTGCCATTTAGCCTCATAAATATAATTCCTTAATTTTAATTAATATACGCACTTCTGGCTAATTTACATCTAACGGTTTTATTCTGTTTTGATCAAACATAAAGCTCGAGTTATTATGTATTCATAAAACTATTATTATGTATTCAGTAAACTGTAATAAAAAATTTATAGTAATGAATTGTTTATCAAATGTATAAGCATACTTTCACTAAATTTTTTTAATTAAAGGTGTATGGTATAATGTTTCGAATTAAATTTATTTCATGCAATTAATTGCACTTAAAAAATATCACTACTTATTTTTAAAACTGCAATTTTGTCGTCACTAATTGGCCCTTATATATTTTTATACCTAAATTATTCAGGTATTTCAGTATTTGCAAACAAGCTGCTGAAAAAAGCAAAAATTTATACACAATTCAGAAAAATAACTTGTTTGCTTTAGCTACAGGATATTTTTAGAATTTATTAATATTATAATATTTTCGTAAATTACGGTCAAAGATAAGTTTGACGACATAATTGACGTATAAAATCAATATCAAAATAAAGCCAATGTTATATAAAGAAAAATGATAAAAGCATTAATAATTATTCAGTTGCGTCAATAACTTTTTTAGTAATATAATATTCCGTAAATTTTCGTAGTAATTGAAATATTAAAAATAGCAACAAGTTGCTAAAATATGTAATCAGTTTTTATTTTTAAGTTCCACGTAATCATTTCATTTATTTATCTAATTAATTTCAAATTAAATTATTGTCCATTTTCACAAAAATGAGATCACATATTTACGCATCAAGACATCAGATAATTTTAAATGCCAAATAAAACGTCAACAAGAAAAGTATTCAATAAACTGCTAAACATCGATTCGCTTTCCTCATTTTGTTATTAAAATTTTCTATCATCAGTTTCACCATCTTTCTTAATTCTAAATTCTATTAACAAATACTCAATAAACAATAACCTAATCTTCAAAACAAACTAAACAAAAAATCCTCAACTCCACATCCATTACCAATCCACCCCGAACCATCACTCCCAATTCCAAACCCAACTATCACAAAGACGTCTCACCGAACCTCGCGCGATCAACGATCAAAAGCCATCGGCCACTCTTAAAACAAAGCCGACCGGTAATCACCGAGTGCAGAGCAATTTTCCGAAATTAGGGCCTCGTGCGATTCGACCTTCGGCCGCGCAGCGCGCGTTAATTAAGCGGCCAAAGGACGAAGCACTTGCGGCGGCGCGCCTCCAAGACAAGTGTAAGCGAGGCTAATTCGCGCGACCGCGAACTTGACGCTCGAGCCGGCGATTGGCTCGGATAAGATAGGCCCGGCCACTTGTCTCATTTCCGGAATTAATTGAGCGCAATGGGAAACCGGCCGGTCACTTTGTGCGACGCGCACTGCCGCAGCTATCGGACGAAGGCTCGATGAGATGGATGTAGAGTTGAGTGGAGAGGCTCTTTGATAGCAGGGGGTGCTGAAGTGACTGGTCAATTGTTTTGAGAGATTTTTAAGTAGAGATAGCGTTGGGGTGAAGCTTGTGGTTGTTGTTCTGTTTTGAGTGGATCGCCGTATTTTTAGGTTGGTTTTGTTATAACTAATCGTTTAAAATGATGCGAGATATTTTCGAAAATCGATTTATTAACTGAACAGTATTATTGCATTCAAAATACACTGATATTTACAGTCAAGCAAACATTAGCTGCAAATTATTCTAATTATAAACCTACTTTGCGATGCTCTGAATCTCGTGACTCATGAAATAATATTTTTTAATTTCCGTCGATATTTTCAAAAAGCCCTCGATAACAAAAAAAGAACTCATCATAAAGCAACAAATTTTAATTCCATCCATCTCCTTCAATTAATTATTCATAATTGCACGTGGCAGGTATATCGCGAGTCTATCGTACAACTCTAGCAAAAATTTTCCTCGGTCTATTCTTGGCCGAGCTGCATCGTCGATGCACACTAGTCCGCGCTATTTGAGAACGACGCTGTAATATTTTTATATATTGTCGATAAGGCCTATAATTAACCCTTCAAGGTTCCTTTGTATTTGCAAGGTATTTTTACGCGAAACGCGGTAGCGTAGCTGCCGTGTAGGCAGAAGCAGGACAAGCAGCGACGCGATCATTTGTCCGATCGATGTATTGCGTCGTTGATTGGGCCGTTTGAACTTGGAACGGAGTAAGCACGCTCTTATTACCTGATGTAACGTCATCGGCAAATTCAATAACGACGGGCTGGTATTGAACGCACTATTATAAATTTATGCTGAATTATTCAAGTGTCCTAACAACGTAAAGTTAATATTAATGTTTTATTGCCTGGGGCAGAGTGAACTTGCAATATGAATTATTCATTAACATGTTATAGTAACATCGATCTTGCACTTATCTATGCGAAGTAAAAACGGATTTTAATCTAGTGACGGGACGCTCGAATAAAAGAATTCAAGAGTATTTTTAATAAGTACACAACTAAAATAAGTACTTGTTACTTTATTAGTATTCAGTTGAAATACTTAAGTATGTTAAAAAATCTAGAATTAAAAATTAAACTTTTTAACAACTAATAATTTAAGACTAAACTGCATTAGACGTAGTACAGGATAAAGAAATAAAATGTATTTTTTAACTGCTTGAGTACGATATTACATCAAAATTTTGTAAGAAGAATAAAAAATATTAATGCCCACAATAAATATATATTATAATTTTAAAATACTGCATCTTCAAGTGGCCACTCTGGAATATAAGTATAATATCCTTATCAGAAAAATGCATCAGAGAGCAGACGCCATCCCCTCGAAATACTCCAAAACATTCTCATAAAGAAAAGCTCTCCTCGAATACATCGAGCCAAGGAAAAATGTTTAATGTAAAGTCTCAACCCGATATAATCGCACGTAAAATCCCCCCAAAGTGACTACTTGCGTCTCCTACGACCCGCACGGGCATCAGCGAATATATACACGCCGGTGCTTTTCCGCTCGTTCAAATCTCAAACTCAAGAGAGCTCTGGCAGTGTAGCAGCCGTGGGTAGAGGAAGAGAGAGAGAGAGTGAGAGAGAGAGAGAGAGAGAGAATCTCGCGCACACACAGCAGATGCCTCGTCGGGAAAATCCACTTGAATATCGCGACTTTAAAAGCTCACTCGACGACCGTTCAAAAAGTGCTTCGCGAACCCTTTCGAGTCGAAAAAAAAGTATGGCTTCTCTTCGCGAAGTTCGCCTTAATAAAAGAGCAGCAAAAAAGTAAGCCGAGAGACAGAGAGATAAGAGCGCGAGTCCGTATAAGGAAGAAGACTGCGAGAAATTTTTCTCACAGTCGTAAAAGCTCCCCGCGCTTTTAGAAGCTGGCCCCCCAAGCTTGCACACATATACACGCGCGCGCGCGTGGCTGCAATCGTGCTTGTGCGTGCGGTGCTTGCGCGCGACGTCCGATGAATTTTACGCGCGTGCTCTACATTTTTCTCTCTTACCGACTTTTTATTCTCGTTCGCCCGCCTCTGCGCGCTCTTCCGCCTTGCGCTGATGGTTTACAGAGTGCATGTACACCGCGTGAATTTTTATGGGGAAAGAGGGAGAGGGGGAGAGGGCTAGGATACAAATGATCGCTTAGTAAATGAGCTCGAGCGGGTTCGGTTTGTTTTCGCGTGCGGCTCGGCAAATTTTTTTAGGGGAAAGTAGCCGATGTGAGAAATATTTTTATTTGATGAATTTGAAATATTTAGAAATGTTGGATTTTTTAATCAAGTACGAATTAGAATAAATTTTTTTTAGATTTTAGTTATTTTTCAATTGTTAATAATTAATATTTAAGGAATTAATTTTCTTAAGTTAAAAAGAATAAGGAATCCGGTCTTTAGGCAAGTATAATTATTAGCAAAGTTGTTTATAACTGTATCTTGTTGTTTTGAAAGTAATAATTTATTTCACAGTACAAATAATTTTAGTATAAGAAATTTTAAGGATGTTTAAGAAACTTTAACTGGTATAAGAATACTTTAATAAAGTTTAAAATTAAATGTTTTCGTGAACGCTGTTACCAAAATAACGAATTCAAGGTCAAACTTTATTTAATTGGAATTAAATTTTGAAACTTTAAAATTCAAAGTCTCTTGGTTGCATTAAATCTAGAAAAGTGAATTTTTATTTCAGAACGTGCAAAAAGTATGTTTGTTTAAATTTGATAAGATCATAACCACAGAAACTTTTAGTACTATACGTTTACTTTACGGTTGTGAAACGAATTTATCACTTTTATGTCATAAACAGAAAACTTTTATGAGATTACTTGAGTGGAATGTTTGTTAATGCATCAAAATTCTATGCGCGTAGTCTGCATTCTTCTCTTTTACGATTTTCTTTACTATTTAAACCCCTGCGCCAAGAGAGCACTTTTACGATGCATAAAAATGATTATTTATTCACAGTAATTATGCAAAATAAGTTTCATTTTCAGTAATAGTTGAATATCAGGCAATAAAAAAAAAAACATTTTAATTGTAAGTAGTTTTTATTTACTTATAACACATAACTTAAATAATCTGTATTTATATATACATACTTTCGCGCATTTACCGCAATAGAAACTAATTTGATCAAAGAAAACTCATATTTTGTTTTTTAAATTAGAAATAGGAAGGAAAATAATTTGCAAAGTTACTTATTGAAGAACAAACAAGAGTACGGGGTCTCAAACTAAAGCCTTGTTTAATTTACAATAATTTTATGAAGAATATAGAATTTAATCTGATATAGTAATTCAATATTCTGTAATGAGGTATAAGAAATTAATATTTCAAATTTGGAATAAAAATGGTTTTGAATGTTTATGTTTCAATACATGTATTGAGAACATTGGTTCACTGAACCCCATAAAAATATTTAATTGTATTAAACGTTAATTTGACAGTCACTTAATACAAGCAGTCAAATATATTGTAGTAATAGAAACATACTTTTCCGTGACCTTATATATCAATTTAAAAGAATTAAAAAAACTTAGTTATCCCTGATGAGAATCATAGATTTTAATATTAATTTTATTATTTGTTCACTGTTCCAAGATGCAATAACTTATATACAGAATTTTAAATATTAAACTTTGTTTTTTACAGTAATAATAGTACATGAGCCTTAAGTTTATAAAATGGGATTATTTTTCCTGTGGTATTTTATAAAGATTAAAATGTAGTTTTCAAACTTTTTAATTTCAGATTTCGCACTTTTAAGTTTAGAGACGCCTGAAAATTTTTTTCACTTTAAGTAATTATTATACAAAATGCTGAAGAGCGTGATTTTCAATAAGTTTATAGTACGTAGAGATTATATTATTAAGTGATTATAAAGTTTTGATACATTTCATATTGCGCTAGTTTATTCATCTTCCGAACTAAATGATATGAACTTGAATATTTATATAGATGTGAATAGCTAAGGAGCAAAAAGTGTAAAATGAATTTTTCTTCTTACATTGTTTCTAACGACTGTATATATGAAAGTAGTTCATTAATTAATATGTCAAATGGCTTCGGTTTTAATTGGGTTAAATGGTATTCATTTACCAATTATACGTTCATACAAAATTTTTTAATTACTACAGTAAGTAGTACACTGTTCAATTACAAACAATGAATTTCAATTAAAGCTGATCTACATAGTTACATGTGAGAATTTATACAAGTTTCGAAGTTATTAATATTGCAATTACATTTCTTATTATAAGTTAAATCAATTTTGAATTGTACATACTGAAAAAACGCTCAAAACCACAATTTTAATAGGACCTACAAATGTATCAAAATATAATAAAACTGAATAAAAGAGTAAATTAAAAGTACAACAAAACCATTTTCCAAACAAGCGACTGTACTATAGTACAAATATATAGTATCACCTATTCTCTTCTCTTATCTTTCCCTTTATACCTCAGTCTTTCTTTGTCTCGCTTATTGCTCTGTCCTTTCCTAATTACCCATGAAATGCGCGTCAATCGGGTGCACTAACAATCAGGATAAACAAAAAGAGAAAAGGAAGAAAGAGGCAGAAAAGCGTCACGGCTCGCTCGAAAGCACCGAATCAATGGCACGTATCGCGTCGACTAATGAGAATCGAGGAACAAAATCGGGTCGTAATAGGCACGTGAGCGAAAAAGACAGAGACAAAGCCGGACTCCATCTTGGGATCATTCAAAATTTACGGTTATTCGAGTGACGCACTCGCTGGGTGTATATACATCGCGACAAAGGTGAAATAATAGAATGAAAGGTGAATACTTATAAATATCAAAATGGATGAGAAAGGTCAGCAGTTATTAATAATTAAAATATTACAGATGAATTATTGGACCCGAGAAAAATGAATAAAGTTACAGATTACTCAGTTACTCAATTATTGAAATATAATATTTCATGATCTGTAGACTTAAAATTTTTTTAAATTATTTGAAATTAATAATATTTTATTATTATAATTATAAAGAGAATCTTTTTGTATTCATTACTACAGCGGCAAAATTATTATCACAAGATTTAGTCACATCGTTAACAAAGCAATTCACTTTGAAACTCAGTTTAAAAGCACTACAATGAGCTTAATTTCACTTTCATATTTTAACCAATTTCCAAGTTAAGCTAGGATTTGCTCTTGCTCATAGGTATACATCTACCCAGAGAGGTACTAACTGAAAATTACATTTTCGGCTTTCAAAGTGTCAAAACACGTTTCTACCTCAAGTCTCAAAATATATTTTCTTCCTTTCACAACACTTTCCAAAAGGGAAATAATAAAATAAATGGACCATAAAGCAAGTACAAAGAAAAGCATGAAATCAAAATAAAAGACTTATAGTAATAGAAATAAATTTACAATAATATAAGAATATAAGAAAATTTTATAATATTAGTTTTAGATTTTTAGATACCTAAAAACTATAATCCTTGTAATTCTGCAAACTAGATGAAGAATCATTTAAAAAAAAGGAATTCAAGTTAAAGTATTAGCAGAGATAATATGATAGTTTGCAGTGTGAACATAAATTAGTATCACTAATTATATCAACGCAATGACAATATTATTATAACATTAATTATCTCGACGCAATGTTATAGTGATGAAATAATGAACAATGTTAGGTATTTCAAATCTTGGATAATACTTTTAAAATACGAGACTGTTATTTTGTTACGAAACTGTATTTTCCCTTTGCAGCTTACGTTCTGTACAAACAATCCAGAGATCAAAAGTTTATTTTATTTTTTCTCCCTTTGACGCTACAACTATGAAGTTTCAATGTTTATAATTTTATAAAAAGAAAGTATAAAATAAAAGTGCTGGAAATCCACAATGAAAAAAGGACTATTTTAACCTCTTTATACATTTAAAATACCAAAAATATTCCCATTATGAGCCATAAGTTCTAATTATTTTAACAATCCTCCAGACTTCTAGCTCATAAAGTAAACATTAACTTAAAAATTTCAAATTTCTATTACCCATCCTCTCACTCTACTTCTTTCTACTTCCACTTTATTCCAACGAGGCATCAGACTCAAACTGGAGAAGCCAGGTAAAACGTGCAATAGCCGGGGGCAAGGAGACTCCTTCAGTTAGTCGAAATGTGCGCATGAGTTTCCGGAGACAATCGAGGTCGAGCTCGAAGAAAAGAGAGAAAAAAAAAAGAAGAAATACCACACGAAGACGCTTCTTCCAGCGCTCGAAACTGGAAACTCGATCGATCGACAGCCGGCAGCCGCGGGGGCGCGGATGAATAAGCTCGCGACATTATTTGGGCTCGCTGGCGTGCATTGTGCGGTGGCGTGCGAGGCGCGCAGTCGGCTGTGCCGAGCCGAGAGGCTGAGAAATTGACTGTTGAATGGCGGAGAAAAATACCGGAAAATATTTCCTTTGCGGCTTTTGCGTCATCAATTCTTTGAAGGTTCTCAGCGTGTTTTTCTTATTTTAAGGAAATTTAGGTGGCCTTGCGTGCTTGACATTTGAATGATCTAGCCTTTGTGTAAATGTTTTCACTAAGGCTTAAGGCGACTTTGGAGACTATAGGTTAGATTTTCATTTCATAGTTTACAAGTTACGCTTTTAATAATTAAAATTCTTTAGATTTTTTTAATTTCTACCATATTTTGAAGACAAAAAAATGGTGGAAAACTTAAAAATCAAAATAATTTTATAAAATTAATCAAATTAAATTTAATTTTATTGTTCCCTTCTTTTATCCGCTAGATGGAAACCACTTTTGAGTTTTCACTAGCAAATTTTATAACTTTAGTATACAATATTCTCAGCCTCGTTCTAGCATATCACGGTGTGTCTACGAGAAGGTGAGCCTGTGTCGTACTGACGATGGCCAGTAGGTACACCAATGGACGAAACGCATCTTTCATTATAAAACTTATTTTGAAGCTTATATTGTGTTCAACTTTAAAATAAAAATTTTTTCGATTTCAAATCTTTAAACGTTCTCTTTGAATGCGGGCATTCTAATGCCTAGCATGATAAGTTAACAGACGGCTATTAAATCCGTATATTTATCATTTGCAAAGGTTTGGTTGCCATTGCTCTTTCTTATAGAGAATAATTCTTAACACCTTGGCTCGTATAGTCCAATAAATTCAGTTTTTACATAATTTTATAAACTGAAAGCGTAATTTGCAAACTACGAAAAGAAGCCTTACCCAACCTTTAAGGTCTCCTTAACTCAGCTAATACTTTTGACGGAAAATGCATTTTGTTATGTATTCTCCAAATACTTCATGTTTTTTCTTTGCGAATCAAACCTCTTAAAGTATGAAAGTCCCTTGATTAAATTTAAGAATCCTCAAGCGCAGATCCCATCCCGAAGCCAGAGGAATATTTTTACATTTTAATTGGGCTAAAAACCTCAAACGAACATAAGCCGCGGCAGTTCAAATATTAGCACTGCCGCCCATGATCTCGTCTCTCGCGAAATTATTCTTTCTGTCTCAAAAGAATATAAAGTCCCCTCTCTCTCCCTCTACAACAGCCTCCGCGAGGAACTTAAATTTAAGAAGAAGAAAAAAAGCCAGAAGCACGTCGGAGCGAGAGAGCTGAAATCGATTTCTACGCTCGCGCTCGCGCGAGAGCGACGTATATACTGCTTAAATCATGAATAAACACTCGTCTCGGAGAAACTTGGGGAATTCGCGGAAGCGAATCCCCGCAACCGAGTCTAGGAAGGGGCAAAAGCATCGGGAATTCGCAACGTATTTAAATAAGGACGCGCGCGCGGAGCTGCTCTCGCCGCTATAGCGCGCGCTCACTTCAGACGCCGCTGGATCAAAGATATACGCTTCCTCTCGCGCGATGCACTTTGTGAATGCGTAAAGCCGTGTGCGCTCGCTCGCTTTTTTTCTTTATTTTGCTTTTAGGGCCTGGCGAGGGAAAGAGAATTCGCTGTTTGCGCCGTGATCTAGCGAGGATAATGAGGTTATTTTTGCCTGTTTCGGAATGAGACGTTTCGAATGGCAGCCTAGGGCTTTCGAGGTGGAAGTAAGTAAGGGTAGGAGATGTAGCTTTATCGCTCTGATCTTTGTTTGTTTAGTGTTTTGTTAAATTAATAATATGCATGACTATAATAATTTGTTGTATAATGTGTAAAAAAATTAAAAAATTTAATGTAAAGCACTAGTATTTAATGAAAGTTCTTACTTCAAACATATTGAAATACAGATTTTCACTTACACTATTAGGAAAAATCAATGGCCTGACTAATCAGATATTGGATATTGCTTTGCTGTGTTAGCAGCAGTCGACTGAGATAAAGTGTCCTAATTTTCTGGGTAATGTGCTAAACCAGATTATCGGCAAATCAGGAAAATTTTTAAAATTTAACACAGATATTTATATTGTAGAAGTTCAATCAGATATTTTATATGTCATGGCATACATCAGCAATATATAAAATTAATATGTAGATATTAAAGTAGGTTACTGTTGAATAGATATAATACGTACATTAAATTAAAATTTAAAGTCACTTTATTTCTCATTCGTAAATAAAAATGGATCACAATTTTGTAATATTATAATTGCGTAGTTATTTAAATGTCACCTTGAAAGGGGTAGCTATATTATTACTGAAATAAGAAAACTTATTTTAAAATAAAAATTTACACCGTCTGAATTCTTTATAAAAATTATCTAACCAGCAGCTCGCAAACCCTAAATAACTTTACATTAATCTCAAGATATTTCGACAAACATTTTTACCCAACAATATACACTTTGCACTTTACATTAATGAGAAGCACTTCCATTATGCTCGCTTCAAACTCGCGCCGCAATCGCTTGACGTCTACACTACAAACCAGACCAAAAAATTAAAATATTTCGCCCTCGGTGTTCGCGTCTATTATTCCTCGTAATAACGTGTCCCTTTACAAGTCATGTCCAACGAAGCAAACCGACGAAAAAAAAAAACAATGCAAAGGAAGGCCCCCCGGGCACGTATTCAAGAAGCAAAGAAAGGAATAAGGCGGCAACGCGGACGTTTCTTAAGGTTCGAAGAATAATTTCCGGTCAGGCCGGAGGCGAGTTCTACCTCTTCTTTAGCGCCACCGCCTGATTTTATGTATGTGTATACCCGCAAAATTCTCCTGTATATATGTATGAGAGCTGGATGTGTGTATAGAGTGATGAAGTGTAGAAGTACCGCGCCCACGTCTTACTTTCGCCCGATTGCTTTGTTCCGAAGATGTATTTATATAGAGCATTAGACGGGCTTTCCGCGGGTTCTTTCCGGATGCTCGAGTTGCAAATTAATCGGGGGATATAGCATATTGATAGAGCTTTTCTGAGCTTCTTAAATTTGAACTGAATGAAAAATAGACAAGTTTAAGAAATGATAGATAGTTTTCAAAACTTTCGTGTAATTATTTAATTAGAAAGATGCATTGGTAGAATAGATTCTGCTTAACCATAAAACACCTAAATCGCAAAATCAAACACGAAAACAATACCGGCCAAACCAAAAACGAGCGAGCCGTCCGAAATCACCGTGGCACTATAATAGCAAAAGCAAGCGCCCGATTCCCCGGCAGACTCGATCATCCCACTACTTAAATATCAATCTGTTAAGCTGTTATAACGGGGCTAAGCCGCGCGATAAATCGTCCGATTAGGTCGTTTAGCGCGCGTCACGCTATAGGGCGAGAGCGGCGCGCAAAAGAAAAAAGACCGGCCCTGGGGGGGAGATAGAGAGAGGAGAAATGTGCGCTTTCGTGTCGCTCGGAGCACCTTCGCGTGTACGTTTATATATATACGTACACTGGGAGGGAGACCCTCGGTCATCCGCAAGATGACAAACGCCGCTTTACTGCCGCGAATTTTCGGGGAGCCCGTGTGCTCACGAATTTGCTATATACCCGTGCAAGACATGACAATGCTTTTTTCCGTGAGCGGATTAGAGACGAGGTTTACTGTAACGGCGCTGTACGTATTTTACGGCTCGGCTGCCGGGGGGGAGATTTAGGCGAGATTTTTTTTAAGGCTGGCTGTTTCGTTTTTCATGCCGCGGAGCGAAGGAAGATGCTGGGTGAATACGAAGAGGGGAGGAGATCGAAGGAGTGTGATAATGAGGGTTGAAATAATATTTAAGGTTTGCTGGATGACGGTTTTCATTTGTGTGGATTTTCGAGGCAAAAAATTACTGTTAATAGCGGTGTTCTTTGCGAATGCTTAATGATGTAGGTTGAACGTATAATTTAACGTCGACGTCTGCATATTTTTCTTGTAGCGTAAGTTTTTAAAATCCTCTATAAAATGTCCAATATTTAACGAATGCTTAACGTGTATTACTTTTTCTATATCCAACATACGTGCAAAATTAAACGTGCACACCTAATTACCACTTACACGTACGTTCATAAATATTTTCCCAATACGTCAAGCATTATACCTTTAACGTCACAACACGGCAATCTCGATAATCCAATATGGCCTGTACCGTAATTGAAATTTTTCAGATTCCCAATCCCTACCCCGCAAAACTAGCGCTCCAGAAATAACACTCCAAAAATATTACTTTCTAAAAATAAACCCACCGCCCCCGAAGCTCGCCTACGCAGCCCGCAGAAAGGCACCGCACAAAGACCCTGAGCGAGAGGGAGAGAAAGACCTAATTCCCGACTCAATGAAAGAGAGAATGCGCATCGCGGCGGGCAGCCGTCATCGCAAAATGCACTGTATGCGAGAGGCTTGGAGAAAAAAAAGAGAACGAAACGATACACTCCTGACGCATCTCTCGAGCCATCGGAATCGGGTCGCTCGTCCGCCCACGCTGCCGAGCGGAAAATGAGAATTTCGCAAACTGACGCAATAATAATGCCAGCCCAGTTGGCGCGTATAATTTCGGCCGCGGCCGATGTGCGCTCGTACGAAGCTCGCTCTCGGCAGTGGGTGGGGGGCGAGAGCACAAAGGGGATGAATGCGTGGGTGGCCGCTGCAGCCCGCGGGGCTCCAGACGGGGGCGGGTTTAAATAGCCGGGGACCAGAATAACCGTGCAAAATGCGCGAGTTCCTTCCTACGAGAGAGAACTGCTTTTTTGCGTTTCTGTAATTTACGTGGCGCTGAAAGGAGTAGCGTCTTTTGAGCAGGATGAATGCGGGATGGCGATGAGAGAAAAAGAAATGGTGGTTGCGTATTCTTTGGTTTTTCAGGATAAGGCCAAGTGGGCGTGAGCTGGTTAGGAGCGTTTGAAAGACGGATGAAATTGTGCGTGAGGAGAGTTTTAGCGAATGTGGAGGATGAATGTGGGATGTAATGAGCGTAGAGTTGGAGAGGGCACACGCGTGTTGGCCATTGATGGCTTGGGTTATGAATGACAATTTGTAAGGTGCTATTGAAGTGATATGATGCGTGATAAATAAAAGATAATTAGAGAATATACGAGGTGCTTTTTAGTATCAAAAACGGATGCTTAACAGAAATGAGCGTGTGGAGTTGGCCATTAAGGTTATATTGCGGTTTCTGGTTCTAATGAGAGAAATGTCTAGACGGTGTAACGGAATTAAAAGATTATATTACAGCCTTTAAATATGTTGTAAAGAGCAAACTTTTTAAATGTTTTTAACGGAATGAATAATATTACTTTGAAATTTGTTAACATTTTTTAAATATTTATAATCCTTTGAAGTTACATCAGTTATTCACTGCTGAATAAGTGATGTTACTTCACAGGATTCCCTTTGGGTAAATGCTGGTATGAAGCTGTAACTCCTTATATTGATATAACGGAGCAGTACAAATTTCACATCCATCACATACGTTTTCGATGGTAGGTAGCTCTAACATGAATAATGCGAACTTCTATTGGAAAAGTTAGTAGTAATGCTATTAGCAATGCAAATATACAATTCTAGGCTCTATTATGAAATTTACTCTAATTTAGCCAGTTCAAAGATGACCCGCATCTTTATGTCGCAAACAGGCAAAAGAAGGTACAATCAATAGATGAGTTTATTATTTTTTAATTAAAAAGAAGATGTACCATCCTTGCAATCGTTCAAATTAAAAGTAATTGCATACAAATAATTTCCATATTACGGTTTTAAGTTTTATTTATGTCATTTCATTTGTAAATTTAATTTGTACTTCTAAATATCTTATTAATGTTCTGATATCTTTTATAACGAGTAAAAGAACACGTATTTGATTTGACAAAAACATCATTTTAATTTTAAATTAGAAAAACATAAAAATGACAGAGGTTCATAAAATAATGTTATTTACATTAATAAATTACTAAAACAGTGAAATATACATATGACATTCTTGATAATTTTCTCAGAATAAATTAACAATTTAAAGTTTCAAGGGAACTGTAATTCAGGCAATCATATGAAATGCGAACTATATTAAATAATACAATATGATTATTTTTGTACGATATTTTGTGCAATAAATTTCTATTATTATTATTATTATTATTATTATTATTATTATTATGAGATTTGTGAAAATAGAAAATTAAGTGTATGATCACATTTTGCGTTTAAAAAGAATATTTAGAAATTAGGGTAATAATTTTAAAAAAGTAGGGTTTAATTTACAATAGGACTAAAAAAGTAGCGCGTATTGTTTAGATTCATTTTTGAACCTCAATTTTATATTATTCAGAACTAGAATCTTCTTATCAAAAGGTGAATCTAATTTTTTAGATTTCTTCTAAAAACTATTACTACGGTTTCTCTCATATTCTGACATATAAAATTTAACGGCTGAAAATCCATAACACTACGAATTCATGACGTTGACGTTTAATCTAACAAAGTGATCATCAAAGGTAAGCTTTCCCTTTAAAAATAATTTTAAAATATATTAACATCAAACAATAACTCTAAAAATCAAATTTTTCAATAAAAACATTAGCAGAGCACCAATCACATTCGCCGTTGCATCGCAAACATTAAAAAGCCAACAATAACCATTACAAAAACGATAAAAGCCAAAACCAGCCGCGGAAACCCAAAATCGGGACGCGCTCGCTCCATAATCAACGCCCAAACTACCCGCTAAAAACATTCCTGTAATCGCGTTAACGCCGTTCGCCCGCATACATCAAGCCCTCATTCGAAAGTCGAATTTCGCTCCGGCTCACTCGTCGGGCTAAAATCACCATTAAAACGTCCAGCCGCTCGTTCCGACCCTCTAATCCCCTTGTAACAGTAACTCCAGCGCGTCCTTATAACCCGGCCAGCGTCAAAAGGTCAACGCTCACTCGAAATTTCATTGCGTTCACGGCAAATACTACGTGTATAAACGAACCCCAGCCCCCATTCACAAAAGCACCAGCCTATATATACACACTCACTCGAACCGTCTTCGCTGTGTAACTTACTCTCGCGCGTGTATGTATATTCTAACGGCGGTGCAGTGTGATGTGTTTATACGCTGAGCATTCAGAGGGTGGCGAGCTGCGCGTATAGTTACTCAGAGGACTGCTAACTGGGTCAACGGCGCCCGCTGCTCTACTATGTCTGCGTTGCGGCACGCGCGTATTCAGACACTCTCGCGGTGTCTCTGTGCTGAATACAAACGCAATTTTGCGAATCCTCGGAGCAGCCCCCGAGGCTTTGATTCCTAGAATCTCGAGTGCGCGGGGATACCTATCGGAGGAGTAGCACCGCAAACGAACCAAAACCGAGCGACTTATTGCCGGCCGTGTGTGGGTGGTTGCGAGGCGAGTTCCAGCTCTGCGGTCGAATCGACTTTGTTTACCGCCCGGCAGGACGCAATTTCGCAATATTAAAGCTGAGTCGACGGGGAAGTGGCTGGGGTTTGGTTCGATTGTAATGCCTTTGGAGCTTGTCTAGGGGTGTTTATTTTGGAGTTTAAAATAGAGTGGGGTTTCGTTTTGAGGTTTTGTTTCGGTTGGTTTGTTCGGCGTTCGGATTTGATTTTACGCGCGATGATAAACTGAGGAAATACGACTTTTGTCGCGGAGAGCAAACGAGCTGGAATCCAGTGACTTATTGCTGTGTACAAACATAAATTCTCTAGGTGGAATCGACGTTGAAGGAGAATGACGTTATTTACAGCTTCGGGTTGGAAGATTTTTCAATATTAAAAGCTCGTTCGGGAAAGGAAATGTTCTATTACAATCTTAATCCATTCACGACGCGAGTTTTCCACGGTGAAAGTTTCATTGTTTACTGCCGGAAGATTTTAAGTCCTTAAATGTACCGTTTTCTTTGGAACATCATCGTGACCTCATAATGTCTGCGAGCTTCTTTGTTTCATCGATATTGTGAGCTGTATTCAGACTTTTAGACATTAAAGTTGAATTATGTACTAGAAGAAATAATTATTGCTTCATTTCTGTGAGGCTATTAGTAAGTTTTTAAATTATGCTAATTTTTAAATTAATTTGCATATTAAAGTAGCTCATGAATCTTTAACGTATTAAAGAATTTATTTAATAATACATTTTTTTTTAATTTTTATTAAAAAATCGATAATAAAAGTAACAATTTTTAATAAATTCTTTCTATTGATAATTATTGTTTGAAAAATATTAAATAAAATTACAAAGAAGAAATTTAATTTTTCAAATTTTTTCGTAGGTAATTTTCTTTTCTAAATACATAGATCCACTTTTTCGAGGAAACCATCTAATTTGTTCTTAAATTAAAAACATGAAATATAACCATACAAAATCCAGTTTTAAATTTGAATTTACAAACATCGAGGAAGAAGAATAATAAACGATTTCATAATAAATATTTAACTTTTTTAAACTATTTAACAACATTTAATATTTATCATCCGTTGTTTTTTTGAATATGAATAATCCAAAGAATAATTAAGTTTCATTTTACTATTATTATTACATACGAATTTCAAATGTTATAAATTTTTTACGGCTCTTTAGAATTTTATAATAATAATCTGCATAAATTGTAATACTTGCACAAACTGTATTTAATATTAATTGCGATTAAGGTTGTGTTTTAGAAATTATAATACCCTTACTGCATATGTTTGCATTTGAATTTATCAATTGTAATGAGACTCATGCAAATACAGCTCGCGAAGTATTCTCCAATCGTCAATTACCAAATGCATCAAAAATGCAGATTTGCTTGTCCACCCTCGACCCATATGTGTTATTATAATGTCGATGGAAAATCAGATCAACAAATGACTCCATTATCACTCGCGGTAGGCTTTAATGAATCCCAGAATCAGATGATATTTAATGATGTCCACTTGCAAATGCATTTCCATTTTGGTTAAAATCATGATAATTGCGGCCGTTTTGAAAATGCAAAAATTAATTAAGCAATTACGCAAATATTAGACGGTAACAAAAACATATTCTTTGTTTGCGAAGACTGATGGTACGTAGGAAAATATGAGATTCCTAAACTTTATTTGGGTCTGGCAGAGTCCTACTACTTTCCACTTCAAAGTACATAAATCTTCATTCTAAAGTGCTGCAAAGCGAAACGATTCTACTTTATATTACATTATTTCTACCTTATATCCTAAATTCTCGATTGCCCAAAGCGCGAAAACAGAATGGACATAAATTAAAAAAGTAATTTCATAGCTCTCAGCCGACGGAATTCGATAAAGCTTACCTCCTAAAGCTACATTCTTAATTATTTTAATTAGCGAAAGTCTAAGCATCATTATATCACAAAGTTCAGAATCCAGACGAACAAAGAAGGGGGAACGAAGAAAAGCGAACTGAAAGGAAAGAAAAATTAGTCCGATTACAAGATTCCCTATTAGATTTCCGCAGACTCTAGCAAGCGTAATTACAAGCTAAGAGTTCCGCGCGGCGCTGCATCGCAACGATCCTAAATTCGCCGGTTCAAACTTTAATGATGACTTTTTTCTCGCCCCTCGACTTCCTCCTCAAGAGCAAAATCCGAATAGACTATTCGCAGAACAATCGTCGACGTTGCGACGATTCTTTGTTTTTCTCGCGAGAAAAATAGCGTGTGCCGAGGGAAAGAAGCCGCGGGCTTTAAAGGGTGAAGTTTAATTAGCAGAGCCGCGCGGATAAACTCATTTTGTCGCCAGACGCTCTTACTCTCTCGTCATAACAACGGCGAAATAGTACGCTCGTCGAGCGAACAAGAAAGCTTATAGCCTCGCTCTTTTTCCTGGTTTATTTTTCCCTTCGTAATCTTTTGACCTTACCTCTGCGTGTATCTGATAAATGACGTTTAATTTAATATGATAAAGGAAAATTTCCATAAATGCATGCGGATACACGAGAAAGAGCTTTATGAAAAGGAGGAGGAAATACGCAAGATTAAAATTTCAGATGACAAAGAGAGTGGCGCGGACAAGAAGGGGGGGAGCAGAACGTATGGGAGACGGCGCTCGAGTGGGACAAACATAGCCGAGCGGAAGGAAGAGGATTGGAAAAATATGTGCATCACGGTACGCTGAAATTCTAGGCAGAGAGAGAGCTGCGCGTGCCTCTTTGCATATTTTTATACTTCATGGTTAAAAAATGTTCGAAAATGTCGGGTAAAAGTATTCATTTTACTGAAAGAAATTTTGTTTATAATAATTTGTGTATAGATATAAACAAATTTTTATACAGAAAATTATTACGTACAAATTTTGATGTATAAATATGAATAACGATACACAAATAAATAAATACTTGTTAAAATAATAATGCAAAATAGAAACATTCTACGAAGAGAAATGAGTTAAGAAGTGAGAACAGAAAAAATATGCGCAGATAAAATTGCGATCTTCTTTTCTGCAAATAAAAAGAACAGTAAATAAAAAGCAGCTATAACATTTCACAGTTGCTTTTTACTACAACGCTGCTAAGCGGTACAAATCACTAGAGCTGCCTGCAGTGGTGCAGCTCGCAGCTAATGTTTCTCGACTGCACACTGTTTGAACTAAACGAGAGTTATGAGCGTTATCATACTTTGAAAAAAAAGATAACTCTTTTTTTAATTTTAAACGGCTAATTTTGTTGTTTTTTTTTTATTTTTTGTAAGAATAGTGCAATCACGATAAAAGTGCAAAAATAATTACTTTATTAACTTAAAAGTGTATTCAATATGACACTAAATTTCTAACTTGTAATTATTTAAATTTGAAAAAGCGATAATCACTATAATAATGTAGTTGTTGGCGTTGATTAAGTCCTCCGATTTCCACTTAGGAAATAAAAGAAGACAAAGGATGCCTTTTACATGCTTAATCTCTCTTTCTACGTGATTTTTACACTTTATAATTTCCACAGAAAAGCCAACTCAACAATCCCAAAAATTTTTTGAAAATCAGCATTCTCCCTCCGACACACCGCAAACCCCCACACACACCTCCTCCCAGCGCAAACGTCGCTTACTCTCCAAAGGTTATACCCAGAGCGCGCAAGGGATCCAGTCGAGCGGCGTCGACGCGGCGACCTCAGTGATTTGTACCGGTTAGCCGCGTAATGAACGCGATTAGAGCGGTTTATTTAACGTCCTCAGCACCCCCTCCTCCATCTCCTCTGGCCAACCAACATTCATTAAAGGTCCCGTCGCCTCGCGCTTGCCAGCACACCACGCGCATTACATATACGCCGGCGCTCACGATCGCGCTGTCGTCGATGATTAGCGCTCGATTGGAATTTAGCGATTGGCATTACGCGATGCCTAATCCAGCGGGGCGATAATAAATTCGCGCGCTCGCGCGCGGGCTTCATTAATGTGGCGCGGCTCGCGTGCTCGCGCACGAGCGATTGCCGTGCATTAAAGCTTGCTCATTCGATGCACACGCGCGCCATAGCGGGATAATTCGCCAGCTACCGGTCCTGCAATATTGAAGAGGAATTCGCGGTTAATCGGATCTGAGATGTTTTATTCATCGGCGCGGCGAGCTATTACGCTGCTGGATTTATTTATGATGCTTTATGAGGAGGGCCTTCTGAGGCTACGCGGATTTTCTTTGTGTTTTATAGATAGCCGTTCGATAGGCTAATGCGAGCGGTGGTTAATGGCCTTGCATGAAGGACTGGGTTTGGCCGAGGAAAATGCTGGAGTATTGTTGGTTTAATAATGAAAGGCGGTTGTTTGCGAAGTTCAAAGATTTCAGAAAGGTACGGTGTATTTGAAGTAGCGAGTGTTTAAATTTCCTTTTGAGCTTGATGCCTTTTAGAAGATGGGAAGATTTTATAAGCAAGTCGATATGAGATTTCTACAATGAATTATTTTTGTAATGTATTGCTTATTATATTATAGGTTTGAACTTTCGTGGTTTTTCGCTAAAACTAATTTTTTTCCTGTTCGACGTTATATAGATTTACTATTTCATCATTTTTTCAGGTTAAATCTTTTTTGCAAAAAGGTGAGGTGTTTTATAGGCTTCTGAATACTAAAATACTGTCGTAAATTCGATCCCTTTTTTTATGGGTGTAAAACATAAGATCAATGTTGTGCTACATCAATATTTTAGCAATATTGACTTTGCGATCCTACAAGCATAGAGATATTAAAAAAATCAAATACTAATTCGAATAATTGCATTCTGAATTTACTGTAAAAAGTTGTCCTTCATTTCTACGCCATCTATTGCGGTGGGAGAGCCAATAAAACAAAGATACAGCTCTTGCCTCAATCGGTGCTATCATTGCGGTCGTCTTTACTACAGCTTGTACAAGAGTTGCAGTTGGTACGATAGCATATTACTTACTGGCTTTAAAGTCATTGAACCAGTCAATTATTAATCTCTAAATCCGTTTACTCTTAATAGGGCCAAAGTCGTTAAAGTCACTTCTAGTCAACTTAATAGCGTCGATCCCTCTATAACTAGTTAAAGTCACAATGATGATAATGTTGAATTTAATAATTATGGCAAACTGCTAAAAATTATGTTACTCCAAAAGTCTTGAGTTTTCTTTTATTTAGATGATACACTAGATTCCCAAAATAGATCAACAACTCCAGCATGCTCATCATTCTCAATAAAGAAATCCCCAACCACAACAAGCTCTAACCAAAACGCACCGAGCAAAAGCTCATCTCTCCAATTCTCGCTTCTTAATCAAGGCGCAGCAATCTAAAAACCATGACCTCGCTCGCAAGTCAATTAAATCGCTTCACCCGACCGCGCTTCATCCGGCGCGCATCGCGTGAGAAAGTATTCCCAGTCCCGGAGGGTCGTCCAATTGCCTGGAATTAACGCGCGTCACAAAAAAAAAAGAAAGATGATCACAGAGAATCGAGCTCACGAGCGCCGCTAAATATACACGCATTCTTCCCTCTCGTTTACGCGGCGCTTCTTTTTTTCAATCGGCTACGCGCTCGAGCTAATTGCGTCAGCGTTGCCGCGCGACGACGAACGCTTATATAGCGAGGAAATTAGCGTAGCGAGCTGCGAGAGTGTAACGAACGCAGGCTCCTTGTTAGGTGAAGTTCGCAGAGGAGAGTGGGAACGAGGGTGATGGTGAAAGTAGGTGGTAATCGGGGCGGAAAACTCGGCGGAAATGGATACACGTGGACGAGGTTATCGGGGGATGCAAGAACGAGTGAGAGTGAAGTGGATAATTCGAAGGAAGCGAATTAATGAGGAATGAATGTCTGCTGATGAATGTTTTGGAACTGGGATTTCTTGCGTAAAGGGGATGTGAGATGCAGCCACAATGCTTATTCATCAATCCGTTTATGAATTTGAAAGTTAAAATTTACGTAACAATATATATTAGTTCCGTAAGATTTACTTCTTCAGTCCGCGCTATTCAAATGAAGCGAGCCAAGTTAAAGTGGAAAAGCTCACGGACCATTGATCCCAGCGTCTTTGCATTGCAACGAGGACTCGGTCAAACTCTATACAGTATCGGCTCGCTTGTTTCCCCGACAGCGTAATCAAATTCGCGACTAGGTTGCGGCTCGAAACACTTCTTGCATCAGCAGCTGCGCCGCATGCCGGGAAATAGCTTGGCATAGAATGCGTGCCTCTGAACTTTGAATGGGAATTTGCAGTGTCTGTAGCGGAGAGTATAGACTCCCCGGTCGGCCGCATCTGTTTCTACTCGCGCTGATCCGTGATCAGTCTGCCGTGCGACCGTTGCTCTCTGTAACTCAATATACCTGCTCGATTGTTCGTGCAATAATGAAGCACTGATTTAGATTGTGTCGGGATGCTATTTACTTTGGAAAGGGTGTGGAATTTATGGTGGGTTATGGAAAAATTTTGTTTTATTTTTACGTCTGTATGTGGGTTGAGAAGTTTGAAGTGGTTTTAATACTAATTTCCAACTAAGAAGATTATGATGGGATTGTAAGGTATTAAAAAATAGATTAGACAATAGCCACTTGGACCATGCAGAATTTCTCAACGTATAGTCAGAATATAAAAGCTTCACTACCAAAAGACAAAAGGAACGATTCTTTATTTTTAGATTTTGCATTAACTATAGCCAACTATCAGGCTGATTTGGTCTGCTCATTAATCACCTTACATATTAGTTTTGCCAGTCGAGTTTATTTTTTATATTGAATCCAATTGATTTCAGATATTTCAAATGATTGATTACAAATTCATTTTACTCTTTCGTGATAAGAATTATGTAATTTCACATAGTATAGCCTTTTCTGATTTGATGAAAAACTTTTGACAAAAGTAGAAGTAGCAAGATTTAAACCTAAAGTATTTCAACAACCAAATCCTTGCCTTGTGGATATTATAATACAAAAAACACCACAATTACTGTCAACGTATAGATAACGTCACAGCTCCACCCAACAACAATCCCAAATCAGATACACACCAGCTCGACTAATTCCAGCTCCTCAGTTAGCTCACTCTGGAAACCACATGCTCACCAATGCCTACACGACATCATCGTCAAAGGGCTCCCCTCACCCCCCCCTCTCGATGCGGGCGTCGCGCAGTATTGGCGCAAGTGCAGTTTCCGCATTAATTTCCGCACATCGGCGCGGCACACGAGCGCCAGCGCGCGGTCGCTTATGTACAAAGTCCTCCAGAGCCTCACGGCATTCAAGCAGCGGTTTGCTCACTTACTAAACCATCCGCGACCTCCTTTCGCGCCTGCTGCCGCCGCCCCCTTTTCATCTTGAGCGCAACTTGGAGGAAGAGAGAGAGTGGGAGAACGATTGCGGGCTGGAACTGCCAAAGTCAGCCGGGCTGTCTCTCGTAGGGAAACAATGGCGCGATCTCGGAGCCGAGCGACTTTCGAGGAGGCGGAAGGAGGCAAGGTGATGCTGGGTTTTGAGGCTGAAGTGGATGTGTAGGGCTGATGGGACGGTTAATCGAGCGTTGAATGATTAAGGGTGGTTGATTACGCGGTGATTTGGCGTTGATTTTTCAGGGGAAAGGAGGATGGAGACAGGGTTGGAGACAGATTTGTCAATGATTGTTCTTGCTGATTCATTTACTTGGTTTGGTTTGGTTAATGTTAAAGAAATGAAGTAAATACATATTTATCGGTATAACCAGGAGTGAAGATTTATAAAAAAACTAGAAAAATAGTTGTAATAATATAATGTAATTTTCAAACATCTTAGGTGCAAGAACTATTTACTTGTTTACTATATAAATTCTACATATATCTTCACTGCCCAGACCCTTAATTAATAATAAAAACCATTGAAACATAAAGTTTCATTGATCCTCAATAAAAGCAGCGACACTTCCGTGAATCACCACAATAAAGCCCAGCAAACAGCCGTTCTAGTTATAAAACAAGTGATAAAATCCAACACAACTGAGTAATCTCTAGTAGAAGTCTAAACTTGGCTGGAATCATTTGGAATCGTTAGAATTTGCATACTAGGTTTTCAGGCCTGCACAAGGCGCGAGAAACACACCGGGGCGAAAAGTACCACTGGCACACACTCCAGCTCGAGCGCGCGGGCTTTATGAATTTATTATGCCGCGGATAAGGATAGAGCGCTGTTTGCAATTATTGCTAATTGCACGTTGACTCGTTGAATTATTCCGTTGTTTGCTGCATGCCGAGGCTGGAAAATTAACGGGTAATTTCGCGTCACGTGTCGCTTGCGACGATGATGGAAGCCTAATAGGTGATAATTTTTACGTCAATAAGAGATGATCATCGATCGGATCATTTAAGAGACGGACCTGCAGACGATCGAGATGGATAATTAGCGCGCTTGTCTGATGACGACACGAACAGTTTTAGCGATTAAAGGTAATTGAATTGTCTTGCGTTTTTTTGGCAAAATCTTTGATGTTTTTATGATAGTGTTACGTGTGATGGAAGTTATATGTTGCAAAAAAAAAATGAGCTTTAAGATTATATTAACATTATTATTTATACGAAGTACCAAAAAAGTAAAGTAACCACTTCGAGTTTGATACACTTCATAAATGACTATTTAGCAAACAATTTTTGAACGTGTTCTCGCGCGTTAACTTAAATTAGGATTCTAAATTTAAAACTGTTTATCTATGCTTTAATCACATTTTGTCGCTTGAATTTTATAACAGTATACATATCGAATTAACGGTAGAAAATAGTACACATTGATTTATGTATGAGAAATCTCATTTTCATTCTTTATATAAACTATACTGCACAAAAAATAAACTCTTCAAATACTTATTCTACATAAAATAATTTTTTATTAAAAAATCAAAAAGTATTACAACTTATTAGAAGTTACAAATAAATAATACTTAAAAAAAAAAAACATCTCAAAAAACTCGTCTCCTCATCCCGCTCCCAATAATCGCATTTAAGCTCTCAACCCTCTCACGCCAGCTCGCCACCGTAAAGTGCGCAAAATCCGTTCTCCTCAACAAATCCAATATTTACTCTCAAATAAACGAAACTCCAGCCTCGCTAAATTACAGCTCAAGTTTCTCTCCGCTCTCCCCAGTCCTCGGTTAGCCTGACATTCGCGACTGCAAAAATCACGGCCACTCGTATCTACGCAGCGCGACGAGCCGGAAACTGCGGGCAAGCACAGAAGGAGAAGGAACAGCGAGCGACAGTCTATCTCGCATCGTTTGCCGAGCCGGGCAAATCCCAAACGCAATCAGTCCTGGAAAAGTCTCGTTTACGATTCATTGCTGTGTTGCGCGCGGTGATATACTTTCTCTCTCGTGCTACTTTCGCTGCTGTTGCTGCTATTTTTCGTTATTTTTCGCTCGTACTCTCTAGTTTTGAGAGAGTGGTATATGGTGGAGGATTAAGGAGCTGGGGGATAGAGAAAGAGCTGGTAAGGTGCAGAGGCTTGACACCGGGGATTTTGTTGGGTTATGTGTGATTTTTTATCGCGGGAATTTAGTATTGATGGTGATCCTTTTGTGTATTCTTTTTAATTATTTGATTTTGATTTTTACTATTGTTGGGAAGCAATATTTTATTATCAGAAAATAAAAGCAATTAATAGGGAATTTGGAACGGCAATATTAATTAATTTGAATTTCTGCTATAAATTATGTCAAAAGTGTATTCAATAATAAAAAAATAATTTACGAAAAATGTAAAATTTTGTAATTATTTTATTTTTAACAAACGTGCTTATTTAGACGATGTGAATAAACGAAGCGAAAATAAAAGTGGATTTAATAATAGTTTTACCTTCTAACTTTATCATCCCATCAGTGTTTTCTGACTTATTATTAGTTTTTCTTTAGCAGCGTATGCAAAGTCGCCCACATTTTTCTCGATCGGCTTAAAGTTTCCCACTAAATGAAACCCTTTTAACAGTCCGAAAGAAAAAACTTCATAAAACCAGGAGCGAAAAAGAAACCGTCAACATGCAAAGAAGCAATCATTACACCTTCATTCCACTTTCATTTTAAACGATCCTATTTTAAAAAAAAAAATACAAATTCAGCGAGCTCAAAAACCTTAATTACTACATCAACCATCAAAAACAATCCACATTCCACAAAGAAAAAAGCAATCAAAAAAAGGAAAAACAATAGCTAAAAATGATCCATCACAATGACGCACTCCCCCCGATCCCTACATTTCCGATCTCTCTCTCGCTCGACCCATTTACAGGCCGGCCGCTCGCTGATGCTCGGAATTACGTTAATCCGCGTTTGAATCGCAAATGCACGAAATGCAATGTTGTGCTACGCCATTCGCGCCTGTGTACACACGGCTCCGCGCGGAGCTGTGTGCGCGGGCCTGGCTCCGATCGTTTCTCGCGCCTTCGCCTCTACGTGCAACAATTTAAGATAGCATCGCGGAGCGTTACACTTTTTGCGGTCACGGCTGTGAGGGGGAGTTGAAAATTGAAAGGGTAAAAAAACGGACGATCAGATGCAAGTATAATTAAACGGCTTTTTTTTCTCTTTATTGGGGGCGAGATTCGTCGTCGTGTTTGTGATTTACGGCTTGATTTTTTGTTTGAAAGCGATATGATTGGAGATCGCGATGTAAGTGGTGTTGGTTTGAATAATGGCGCTTGAGTTTGTATGGATTTTTGTTGATTTAAAGAGTTAAACTTTTTGTGCAATTTATAAATACGTTATTTGGTAATAGACGTATGAAAAATTGAGGTTTGTTTTTGTAAAGCAAAATTTAATGTTGATTTACTTTTTGTATGGCATTAAATGAGTTTACGAGAAATGTGATTTTATAAATATTAAAATAAAAGGAGTTAGAAGAATATTAATGAAATTTTCATTAAACTATCCATTTCAATCACGCCTCAGGCGCGCCAGTTTTTACGTTTCAACTGTAAGCTTTGTTATCAGCGCGGAATATATACCGCCGATATAAATAAAGTCGTGAATGAAATTTCTCGGGTTTTGTCAATATCAGATGAGAGCTTAACATGAGCCTGCATGACACTTTTCCCAATAAGCGTAAATTGTAGATTGATTTTTTACCTGAAGAGATTGTTATCAAATAAGTGGATTCGGGAGAGATAGAGCAGATAAATGTTCCTTACCTGAAACACACAAAAAATACATAAAATTAATAATTCATATCGTAAATTATTTATTCACTTTACCTGCTAGCATAAACATAAACTAATTACAATTAACTAATGTATTTCATAAAACGCTCGCCATCGAAACGCAATTCATCGAATATTTCAATAGCCAAAAGCCCCGTAAAAGCACTCAAACTTTGATTCAAAACCTGAATATTAAAATCCAACTCCCACCCAAAAAAACATCCCAAAAAAAGCCTCTCTCCCACCATCATAAATATCAATCCCATTCATCCGCACCCACTAAAGCAACTCCCGCAACACAGCGAGAACGGCTACATCAACATTTATCACCGGCCTTCAAAAACCAATAGACTCTCTCCCCAACCGCTGCCGTCACTCCGACAAATTCAAGAGCAGCTCCACGGCTACAGGTCATAACGTTTTCACGAGCTCGTCGCTTGGCCCCCCCCTCGAACTCGCCCATCCCCCTGGTGTCTCTTTTGCCAGGCCCCCGGCCGGCCGTATATACGTGTGAAAAAGACACGTGTGGATTGGCGTACCTGTAGCTGGGTATATAGGAGACGCGGGTGTGTAACGTTATTACCAGAGAGCGCGGGGTGGCTGCCACCACCGCCGCTGCCGCGAGGCTCTTGGCGCCTGGCCAGCAGATTCAACAGATGGAAACAATCGGATATCGCCGGAGTTGGGGAGGGTGAGACAGGGGAGAGACCTGCTGCGCGCTATCGAGATGTGGGAAGGAGGTGTGGGTGTGCGAGAGATGGGGGGATGGGTGGAGTGGTGGTTTGGTTTTTGAGAGGGTGGGGAGGTTCGTTAGGGATTTTTGAGTGGTGTTTTATGTGGGTATTAAAGATTTGGATTAAGTGTTGGGTTGTTCTTTGGGTTGGATGTGGGATGTAAGCCAGGTATGGATATGTGGATGAGAACATAAGTGTATGCAATAAAACTTATTAAAATTAACATAATATAAACAATCAGTACGTCTGATACTTGTTATCTTCCAATTATTATAATAGGTAATTATAATAATGGGATAGGCAGAAGACAAATAGCTCTAGGAATACCTAATGTTTACTGTTGAATAAGTTTTCGATATTAGTTGACTAACAAGTGGGAGAAATTGGGTCATGTAATCTGTCAAAGGGCGCTCTAATTAGGGATCCTATCCTCGTTAGTCAAGATACCGGTATAATAATTATAAAATTTTATTAAGCATAACAAATAACTAACTCCAATATTATTAAATGAAACTGCTCCATTCAAAACTCATTAAAACATAGAGACCTAAACAAAATAAAAAGCTTTTAAACAGAATTTAATTCAAGCTGAAAAGATAGCGTAAAAGCAGGACGAAAAACAAAATGTAGGAAACTAGCAAACGAAAATAAAGAGGGAAACACACACGAAGCAAAAGATAATAAAAGTAAAAAAGAAAAAGACAAACGATAGAAACGAACGAATCGCTCGCCATTATACCCGTACGAAAAAATTGAAACTTTCCACTTTGCCTCGTGTGCACCGTTAGTCGAAACATCAATAATGAAAACTCCTGAATATCTCGCGAGAAAATGAGTGTTGCATCGATTTTTTATTTGGCTAATAACGAACGTTGGCTTGTCGCTCGCGAGAACTGGCGTAATTTGCGCCGCGTTACGACAGCCTTGGGAATATCAATATTTATAGTGTATTTAAGTAGTTATTCCGCGAGTTGGTCAGACGAAATTTCGCGTGCGCCACTGTTTGGTTGGAAAATGTAAGCGCACGGATTTCATGAAAATAAGTGAGCTGATCCGTAACAATATATAATTGTTTATTCGGTTATGCGAATAACAAACCGAATAAACGTGTAAGTAAATTAAATATCAATATTTATGCAGATACAGCAGTAGGTGGATCAAAATTTAATCAGTCTACTGCATTGAATGTGATCGTAATCCCATAAATAAATATAAAAGCTTTAGTGGATTATACAAATTACTTACGTATATAATTATATAAATTCCATATTAAACGTTCTTTGTAATTTACTTCAGTGAAACCGGCGAATAAATAATATAAAATCTTCTTTAAAAAAATCGTTATGAAAACCACAATGTCAGAAGAGATCTCAAACAAAAAAAATTAGAGTTTGTTCAGCCATAAAATCGGAAAGTTCGGAAGTTATCGACACGATGAGTCAGCACTTTTAGAAAAACGCTTAGTGCCTGAAAAGTTATGAGTATAAACATCCTTCATATAAGTTTCCAATAACGGTCCTCGGTGCGCCGTAAATTTATTACGGTAAAATTTCTCGTTTTAATAGAAAATAATAAACTCTCGACTTATTTATTATTACATTTTTATCTCAAGAATTTGTCGACAACAAAGTAGTCCAACAACAAAATTTCAGAATAAAACTCTTAAAAATAAACAATCCCAGAAAACGAAAGTATCCGACTCCCCTGCCAACTCAATTATTCCCAGCATTCGTCCATTCCCAAACCCTTCCTCAAATCCCTAAAACGACACCACCTCACCCAACGCAATTTTAGCCAAAGCAATTTTCGCACTCTCTCAACCAACTCGTCCGCCATCAAGATCCTCTCGCGAATTTCATTCTCTCTCAGCTATTATGCCGCGCCAACTTTTTATCCGGCACTTGTCGTGCGTCGCTAAACGATCGCTCGCTTTCGCGAGCTTTAAAAAATTCAGCGGGAAAATCTTGATCCGCTCGCACCGGCTATATACGCTTTCCGTGTCAGCGCGCAAATTCGCTCTCATCCTATCCGGCGCTCGATCTCCCGCCGGCAGCTGGCGTTTTAACTCTCGCCTTTTTCTCTTTGGACGAGGAAAAAGACACTCGCTTGCTGAGACAGGGTGGAGGGGGGAGGTATGTACGTAGTACGGACAAGCAGCGAAGCGAGAGCGACGGAGGTGCCCCTTGAATTTGGGGGGGATTTGAAATGGAGATGCAGACGGATAAAGATGAGAGAATATGGCACTTGTAGAATTTTTTTTTTTAAAGTTCTCAAGTACATCCGAGTTATTTGCGGAATGAAATGTAAGCTGGAATTCTATTTTTATAGTGGGTTTTATTCAGAAGATTTTAAGTTTACCTTTTTCGTTCAAGAATCTAGTACTTTACTTCTGTCTTTTTATTTTACTTTGGGAAATGGTATTATAAGTGCAATGGAAGTTTATTATTTTTGAATGAATAATTCTTTTCTAGTTTATAATTGGTGAAAGTTTTGAATAATTGCCTACGTGAATAATAATATTCCTAAAAAGCTTCTCTAATCGTATTGAATATTTTTCAATTTTATTTATTTTTGTTACTACTTTTTGCAGTTTATAGTGGAATTAATTAAAGCTAACAAAGAAGAAAATCAATCAGTACTGTACTAAAATAGCAGCTACATTATAAAACAGTAGAAAGCAATCAATACAATTGGATTGCCGAAATACATTCTATCTTGCAAAATACAAGAGAATAAAGGAAAAATATCTTAATATCTTATTAGTATACGTTGTCCAAAGAACGTCATGGCCCGACAACACAATTTTATCGCCCACCCACATATCCCAAACCACGACGCACTACCAAAAAAGCGAACATCAATCAATAACCCAGATACACCGTAACCCACAAAGTTCGCGCAAAACGAACTTCATGAATATAACCGCGCGTGTGGCTCAGCCAACTTTATTCATATGCATGTATCAGCCCTCTGCACACAAATATCTCCTCCACACATACACATCTATACACGCACAAACATAAATAGACAATGTACATACACACATACGATAATACATAAATACTGATACACGAACACATACACATACACACATGCGCGCGTATACACACACACACACACATGCACATTCCCTCACAGAACGACGCGGGTAAAACAATTTCGCGTATAAGCGCGCATTTGCACAAACTACGAGCGCAAAGATAAACCTCGCACGCGCGTATATAAATCCGCGTGGCCGGGCGCATAAAATCGCATGCGCACGTGACCTCTCGTGCGGGCACGTGAGCCTGGCAAGGGCCAAATAATAATTCCGTTAAACGCGCAAGGAACGCCGCCACCGCCACCGCGTGGCGTTAATCTCGCGCGAATTTCCCGTATCGATTTTGAAAATCAGCGTGCGCGAGAGCGTTTAGTAATTCAGTCATCCCAATTTCCGTGCGCGCACGCGGGCGCACACCAGCACTGCAGGATTCGATCGTGCCAGCCTATATGTGGATCGTGGGACGTGGCTTTTGTAAAAGGTACAGCCAGAGGTGTGGCTTGTGGAAAAAGGCTGGGGATAGAGTAGAGATAAAGTATTGATAATAAAAGTCGGATTCGCGAGGATATGGTGTAATTTGAATGTGGAAATAAGAAAATGAGAATACCTGAAGAAGTATTGGGAGATTGAAAAAAGTAGTCGAGTGTGGAACAAAAGTGAAAATCTGAATTTGTAGCGTCCAAAAATTCGTATCGGTTGAAACTTTGAAATGACTTTTTCAAAAAGATTGCAGGTATTTTTCTAGATACAGGAACTTTGTGAGTTTGGATTTGCATTTAAAATTGGCTTTGAGAATTTCGGATGACTTCTGGAGTTTGCAACCTAGAAATTCGGATCTTTAAAGCCGTCCAATAAAAACTCGACTGAAAAGGAAAGCTATATTTAGTACAAAGTTTGTAATAACATTAATCACAAGTTACTTGACTTTGGATGTTTTGTTATTTACAAAGCTGATAAGATAACTAAACTACAGATGTAATCATTTGTAAAGCAAAATAAGCGATAAAGGGTGTAAGTAGTAAAACTCGAGTTTGGTAAGACTAACTGTATGATATACCTTATAATGATACATTGCTTTTAAACTAGTATCGTGGTATTAAGAAAACATTTTAACATTTTCACGTTTTCATACAAATTGATTCTAAATTTAACTTTTAGTTTTAAACAATAGTTTTATTTACGCATTTGTAATTTTATTCCATTTTACCTTTTACAAAACATTGAATTTACCAAATTTTCTATCAATTCAATTAACACATCTAAAAATAACCATTTTCACAATCGCAAACCGCGTTAATCCAAGCAACGAAAAATACTCCCAAAACCCACGCGCAGAAAGAAACGAAAAAAACACAATCCCCAAACAAGATAAACTAAAAACCAGAAAAAAAAAACGCGTGCAAAACAGCAGCGCCCGCGCTCGGCGCGCGCAAAGCGGAAGTGCGCGCTCACCCTTCCATGCTCTAGAAGAGCACTCCCCACCCCCGCAGCTGAAACATTAATAATACGACAGTGAACCTCCCGCTTCAACTGCCTTCGCTATACGGCTTCGTTCCAAGTGTGCCGCGTCGAGTTCCTCTCTCTCTCTCTTTTTTCTCCGTTCGCCAGAGCGCAGCACTTTCTTCTTTTTTTTTTAATACGCGCGGAGTGGCTCTTCATTGTATTACTGTAATTAGCCGGTTGACTTTTCACGCTGGAGTGCGCGGGGCGATTCATCGGTGCGCTCTGCAAAGCCAAGAGGGGAAATAGCAGAGGTATTTCTCGGTCGCGCTGGCCTTTTGTGCGATTAACCGCCGAGTGGGTATTACTGGCTGGCGGGGCTTTTTCTGGTTTAGAGGAAGAGCAATGGTGGATTGATGCGTGAGAGTGTTTGCAATGTTGCAGTTGCTAGGAGGGAGGCCGGCTGCTGTTGGAATATGGATACAAAGGTGGAGAGCGTCGAGTGCGTGTTTAGCGTGTGTCGAGATGCGTTTCGATACCGGATTTGTAGGGCTGAATTTTCATGAGCGGGTGTTTGCGGAAGCGCGGGGTTGCTCTTGTGATTTTGTCGGGGGTTTTAAAAGACTTTGGTTTGTGTATTTTGTTGTTGAATAGCTGGAATTTTTTACAATGTGTTTATAATAATATACTTTTTTTTAAAGCTTGGATTAAAATATTTTTTTAGAATTTTCTAACAAATTTTATAGTAGTATAATACACAACAGTTTTATTAAAAATACTCGAAGCAAATTTTTATGCACAAGTTATTTGCATAAAAAATTTGTGAAATAAAGCTCTCGAAATATTACGTTCGTATCTTCAGGCACGCAATTTGTACTTTGAATTTATTGTTAGACAGTCACTTGAATTATCGTGTTGTTCTTTCTAGGAAAACACAAATTTTTCAAATAGACTTTATTTTGAGGTTGCCGAAAGACTATTATTTACTTTTACGAAACGCGTCTCTAGAAATTCTCTACCATACATCTGAAAATATTAAAGAAAAACCTATAAATCCAAAAACTAGAAATACTGTCACAGATACTTTAAACCCTAAGACTTACAACATAAAACAAAAGACAAATCGTTATCACATCGCAACCGAAAACTCAATCTGCAAAAGCACGTAAGCAAAACCAAAAACCCATCAATCCCATCAAACCGCCTAGTAAATCCGTTACTCTCAAAACACTTTCGCAGCTGCTCCTGAGGAGCCAGCTTTTTTCCCCGGCCCAGCCAATTTTCTCCCTCGATACACCGGAAAGAGAGCACGAGAAAGCCAATTAAATCTATTTGCCAGTGCTCCAGCCGAAACCCGTACACCAGCAGATACACGAGGATCGCGCAGTTTATTATCCGTCGCTCGGACCCGCGCTGCCGTAAATCACGCGACAAGCGCGCAAAATTGCCGGCTGGGCTCGCGCTATTTATCACACCGCTGGTGGCCGGCTTGCGCGCGCAAAAACGTTTATTCGTCATCGAAGCGGCGCTCTGTCTAAATTCACGGTTACAGTGGCCTTCGTTTCATTATGCCTGGCTGCCGGGCGCTGTTTAATTAATTAACGAAAACGGCCGGATTGACGCCGTACGCTCGGCCGGCGTTAATGCATTGTTCGCTTTTTGCGAGAGGTAATTTAATGGGCTGGCGGCGGGGGCTTGGTTCATTGCTCGCCGGGGCGTGAAATAAGTACGCGGTGCGCCGGATGAGAAATAATGTGGATTGCGCTTGCGAGCGCTTTGCGGAAAGAGCGCGCATGAATTTCGGTGGGAATGATATATTTTCATGAGCGCAAGCGAGTGGCCGAAAGTTTGGGCTCGATAACGATCGGCCGGCTGGTTTAATGCCAAGGGCTTTGCTGGCAATTATCGCGATCGGCAACGCCGTGAATAATAGTGCGTTGCTTGCTAATTACGCTGCCGGTTTATGGAGGAATTAGAGTAGTTTTAGTGCTTATTGTTATTGTAGAAGCAGCTTATTGCTTCGGAAATGTTCTTATGAATTCTTGTTTATATTTAAGTGTTTTAAATATTTGCAAATTTTTAAAATATTTGCTTTACCGTGACGAGGTAAATCGGGCAAACTTGAAACTAACCCAATTCCGTAACTTCAAAAATTTAATTTACTTTGTTTAATAGGCTACAAAGTAATACCATTCGAGAAAACTTCATCTGAAAATTAACTTTGCTGAATCTTCGCGTGTGCCCCTGGCACTGTTACATGCGCGTAACTCGACGAGGACAAAATGGGTAAATCCAACTCCAGAGCGTTCCTCGAAACTCGCTATTCTTACAGTAACGCTACGGTTTCACCCGCGGAATTTCACTATTCCCCTCTGTAACTCAATCATCATGTAAACTTCAAATAAACGCTCCAGCTTCAAATCCTCCTTCCCCGAAGCTGAATTACATACTCGCAATCACGATAAATCACGATGAAAATTCCCTACAACCTTCCAGCATCGAGAAAAAAGAAACACAAGAAAAACTTCAAATAAAAGGTTCCTCCTTCTTTTTCCTACCCCCAATAACCTTTCGACCGCGCCGTAAATATTCCCTTTGAAATCTACCCGCCCGTATCGGCAGACGCACACCTGGACGTTCCGTAAAAGCCTATCATAAAGCTATACTAATCGAAACAAACTCGCGCGTGGGGGAGAGAGAAAAGCCGCGCGGGTTACCGCAATCCGAATCATCATTAGCCAGCAAGAGGCGCGGCGTGAATAAATTCACGAGGAAATACCCGGCGCGTGCACAGCCGACTGAATTTTTAATTCCTCCCGGGCGCTCGTGTGGAAATTTCCAGCCTCCGTGGATGTATACCCCGAGAAGAGCGGAAAGAGAATGGCGGAATGGAGAAACGAGCGCGGAGCGAGAGGTTTTTTCGTGGTTTTTTTTTAAGGTTACGGGGAAAATTGTATTTACTCGTAAGTTGTTTAAGTTGTTCTGGCACTGCTGGAATATTCTGCTCTTTTTTTGAGGGTGGACAAGAAGTGAATTTTTAGAGTCGCGTAATTATCTTGCAACGCTATGGTTCGAACGTGATTCTGGCGCGCTGTTTTTGGATTATGTGGGTTTTTGTAAATTGGGCGTTATATTTTAAGTTTCGTAATTTTAGGATTTTTTGGACGATAATGGACCATATAATAGAAGACATTGTACTCGTTATAATTTTTTCATTTTTATTTGCTCTTACACATTATAATGAAACTCGATGTATGAATCATTAATGAAGCAAATGATATAATAATACAAATCATGTAATGATTATACATAAATCAGTACATGTATTTAAAATATAAAATATGCCATTAAATTTATAAAGTCGTAATACAAAATTAAGTGAAAACTAAATTTTGAAATCTAACTTTCTTAACTTTTCTAATCAATTACAAAACATACACGAAGAAAAAAATATAGTTAAAACAATTTCCTTGCCTATATACACAGACAACCAGTTTTTTTTATTAACTTGCGATAATCTATTTTATTGTTTTGAGAAAAATATTTATTGTTTCAATTAATCATCTTTAATAATTCTCTGTTTTAATAAAAAATGTAAGTATTATTTCTTTACATTTCCTGTGCATTTATCAGTAAAAGTCAGTTATTTGAATTTAAGTTTTCTTTTTAACTATATATTATTCTCAGTGTACCGATTAAACATTAAACTAAAAGCCATTTCACTTATTCCCTTAAACGCTAAAAATAAAACTCCTTACAAAAAACTCAAACAAAAAGCAAAACGCGACCGGACGCAGCACTGCTAATTATCCCGTCGCCTTCGCGCTGATAGCCGGACGCGCGCGCGCGCCAGGATGATAATTACCCGCGACTTTGCACTCGCGCCGGCTTCGTTACCGATTCGCGAAGTGTCGCTATTGCTCGCGCCAAAGTCGATTTAACTTGCCGAGTTGCACGGGAATCCCCCACGACTCGATTCTCTGGGCTTAGCCGAGAGGAGGGGGGGGGGGCAAATTACATTGGACGCGCGCCTGAAGTTTCCGCGTTCTCGAACTCGAGTCGTGAGAGAGCTTGACTTTTTTTCACGCTAGATCCGCAGTATGAAGTGTCTTAGGTGGGTGAGGGGTTGTTATAAGTAGAGTCCGATTAAAGAGAATGTTGTAGCGGTGTATCGTTTGCACTAATTTTGTTTATACTAAAACAATTGCATTCTTATTATCATTTCATGAGCTGAGCGCCCTAGCTATTACTAC
>UELX01001516.1:0-42635 GCA_900480035.1 Eupelmus urozonus | reverse complement strand
CGGATTCAGCGGGCAAAAATACTATAGAAAAGCTTCGGTGGATCTGTGGACACCCATCGGCTACGAAAACCCCCCTGACACCTAGACTAAATGAAGTATCAACGTTTTTCAATTCAAATTTATTGAACTAAATATTTTATTTAATTATCTGGTCAATGATTGTATTATTGCATTGTATTCAATCGTAATCAATTCCCGTGCGCATCTGCCATCAATGAAAGTACGCAACGCAACGCAATGCTAATTATAAACTTTTTATAGAAGTAGCAAATGGTAAAAAAATTAAAAACAAACTGCTTTTTCGTCTACGTGCGACAATTGAAAAAGAAAAACACATTTTGCAAGTTACGCGATATTCGTCGTAACACCTAATCAGGAGATGCAACGCAATGCAGCCGATGCGTCACAGGTTGAGGGACAATTGCCTCTAAATTGCGACGTCATGGCGGACTTAAAATTTTACGATACGAATACCACTTAATGCTTGTTTAGGCTTAGCTTTTTTCGTGTTCCCTCAATGAGTGCGCAAATCTTCCTCTAAGGATGTAACGGAAAGTGAAGACAAATTAACTTAACTACATTCGTGCGTCATCTTTGACTGATCGGTTTAATACTGGGGTTGACGCTTTTCTCGGTACTCGATAAAAACGAAAAACAAATTTAAGAGACTTTATAACCTCAGTAGGATATATATGAATGTATCATGTTTATAAGGATAATTTTGCAAATGTACATTATACGATAGAAATAATGGGATTTTATGTAGTTATTCTATTAGCACTTGCAAGTGAAAAATAACTGAATTGACTATATATAGTTTAGATTTTGTTAATTTAGAATTCCTATTCTGTATTCAAAATATATTTTGTCATGTTCTTAATTATATAGGAATTGCTGAAAAAATATAACACACATTTGATTATAATTAATTAAAAGATATTTACTTTCCCGATACTCAAGAAAGATTTAATTATAAGAAACCCTGGTAGAAGCTTAACGGTAATCTTGCTAATTAACCATTAATTTTGACAAATATTAACAGTAAATTAGCTAATTCATCGTTAAGTTTCTGCCAGGGAAAGTATCCATTAATAGTAGAACCGATTAATGACGCCGTTTTTTGTTTAGGGACGAATGAAATTGGCTACTCAAGAGGCCTTATGTGTATGTACATACGAATAGAAACATTTTTTCCTTATACAGAATATACATAATGTTTTTTACTAAACTACACTGAGAAAAATATAAAAATATATAAAGTACAAGCGCATGTCACCATAAGACCGAATTAATAAATTTAAAAAATCTGATTTTTAAGATAATTGTTTTTATTGTAGAGAACTCAATCAACAGCAACTAACAAATAGGTAATAAAAAACTCTGTATTTTTTAAAAAACATTTTTCATTGTTTTTTTCACTTTTACATTTTCTCAAAGCTAACTATAAAGTTGGTTGTAAACTGTTTCTTGCTTTGTTTCATTACATTTTAACTTTCTTTTACTTTCTTAAATTCCTGCAAATATGCAGTCATTGAACAGATTTTCTTTTTAATCTTATTAAATGACCGAATTTTGTATTAATAAAAATGTTTGTTATTATTGTAAATTAGTCTTTTTCGAGGCCGCTATATTAAAACGTGAAAGATCGTGCCACTGTCCCTAATTTCTTCTTCCTTCTACTAGAAACTGACCCAATTTTTTCAAAAAGTCGATTCTTACTTTAAGTATTTCCCTGCACTTTAACTATTCCAAAATTTAAATGTAAACAAATTGCGTTTTATGCACGGAAGGTGCATTTAACCTCGTCGTCTGCTCACAATATATACACATATATTATGTAATTTATTTCAGTTTTGTATAGTTTGTTTAAAAAGGGATTAAGCATAATGTTTTCAGTTCTCTTAAACATGTGAAACGGCCGTCTAGTTAGCGTTAACGTCTTGCTTAAGGATGTTCAAGGTTACAAAAAAGTTAAGAAATGTCTTTGAATTTTAAATAAATGATTCCTTAGATAAAATATAAGCTACATGAATTTTTTCTATATTTTATACCGGGCATTTTTTGGAGAAAATAGACCTTGAAAATCGAACTTTTAACATAAAATCTTATGGGAAAAGCGAAATTTTTAACCTTATATCGTGAAAATATGTTATTTGGAAAATAGAGAAAACTTTTAAAAACTTATATTTTAATAGAAAAACAATTAAGGAATAAATTTGCAGGCGGGTTAAAACGGCTTACCGCAGGCATTTGAGAGAGAAACAAACGAAAACATAAACAGAATACCGAGTGTAGGCTGCGAGAGGGGTCGCGCGGTGAGCGGGGAGCTGTCTCGGGGAGAGAGGGGACCCAGCTTCCTCGTCCCGCCGCATGACGGCGTTGAACATCCTTAATCCAACCCTCTATATAAAAACGAACGAATCCCTATAAAAGGATACGTATGGTATTCTTTATTCATTACTTCTTTAACTCCCAAACGAGATGGATCCCACCCAGCCAGCGCCCAAGAAAAGACGTTCAGAGGCCAAACGTCTGAAACGCAATCGTCGTTGGAATGAGCGCCGTTACAGCACAAAGGCTCCTTCTTCTCATCCCCCAGCGTCCGATGCAGCTTCAACTTCAGAGGCAGTAGAGCCAATACTTCCAGCAGTTGTAGAAGCACCTGCTGATGCAGCTGATATTTCGACTCTGAAAAGAGATAATTCACCATCTTCTAAGGATCCCAACCAGCCAGCATCGAAGAAGAAGAAGAAGAAACGTTCTGAGGCAAACCGCTTGAAACGTAATCGTCGTCGGCATGAGCACGGCCGATACAGTAAGAAGGCTCCTTCTCCTCATCCTTCAACATCCGATACAATTTCAGCTCTTCCCGTAGCCGAAAATTCTACTGCTGCAGCTGATCTTCCACCTACGGAAGAGTCTGTTTCTACTTCATAAGAAGTCGAATCAGCTCTTTCAATCTCGTCGGGAAGGTTGAACATTAATACACACAAACGGCCCTTTTCAGGGCCACCAATATTTTTAACGTAAACAAACTGTTCTTTTCAGAACAATATATATATACATACATATATTATTGTTTCTCCCTTTTCAGGTCAGAATTATGCGTATGCTAATAAAAAATCAGAACTTTTAATTTTTTTTTTTTCAAAATTTAAATTTAATAAAAAGTAAATACCTATGCTAGAAATCAGAAATTCAAATAAAATTATTGCAAAATTAAAAAATACGATGTATAAAAGTTTCTAAAATTAAAATATGTACGTGTGGATAAAAATCTAAAAATCGACATATGTATATTGACTTTAGCGACTTTTACCTTTAAAATTTTTTAATTATTTCCAATAATTTTATTTAAATTTCTGATATTCGGCATATTTATTTTTTAGTAATTTACATTTTTAAAAAATTATCTTCTAGGGGTTTTTTATCTCCATCCAGTTATGCTGCCTCATAATCGGCCCTTTTCAGAACCACTTTAATTTTTTAAGCGTAGTCTTGATTTCGATCGTCCCTAGGGATCCAACCCCTGCGACGTAACTAGGTTTTCGTTAACTGACTCTGCCATACTTGATTTGAAATATAAATAATAGTTATGTGTTCAACAAATATTTTTAATTACAATTAAAATTTTTCAATTTATTAGTATAGATAAAATATGCTTACATAATCGAGGGGAAAAATAGTATATTGTATATCAAAGTCATAAAGTGATTTATAGATCTAGTATGGAATTTGCAATATGAATCGAAGATGAGCTAAAACAAAAGTATGGTATGTGCGTTTGCAAGTCGAAGATTCTTTTATTTTTGTCCTCTCACAGCAGGGAAATGATACAATAGATACAATATCTTTCATCACAAGTGAGCGGAAAATGCAAGTAAAATGTATGGAAATGTTTCTACTGTTACCTTTTAGAAATTGAGTTAAATAATGAAGACATTCTTCAAGATATATACTAAAAAAGGAAGTTATGATGTTTATTACATCAAAGAATTGAATTCTTTTATAATTTCAGATGCCAATTTGCGTGAATGCTTGCTAATTATTATCTTTTTAATACAAATTAAATAATTTAATGCATATACAGATACATACAGGGTGAGAAAAAATTATGGGAACCCCGGAAATTCTCAGAGGGTTGGTTATGAAAAAAAATTGTTAAGGTAAGGTCTTATGTAACTTTCAACGAGGAATTCAGTGATAACCTTGGATTTAACCTTGGACCTCACCTAGTTACAAAAGACCTGACCTTAACAATTTTTTTTTCATAACCAACCCTCTGAGATTTTTCGGAGTTCTCATACTTTTTCCTCACCCTATACATGCGCGGCACAGGTTATGAGTTACACTATACGAGTTATTAGAAAATTTGATAAACTTTCTATACTGAAAAAAAAAAAATATATATAATTAATCGACTTATATATAAGTTCTAAATTAACGATAATCTAATATTTAAGTAAAAACAGCAAAATGTTATTTTCTACAACAATAAAGAATGTCGAAAATAATTAAATAAAATGAATAATTATATGATATTAGAAATTGTGTAATAACTTATCAACGTAAAAAAAAATTAATAACAAGCTTTTTGGATTCGAATTTTCTCACGTTTAACTTCAGAGATTAAAGTTTACGACTGAAAGATGTTAGGTAATTAAGTTTTTTTTCGTAAGAATAAAGACAAAATAATAATATTAAAGACAAAAACCTTATTAAATAACAAAAACTTTATTTATTTTTATTTATACAGTAAATGAAATGTATTGTTATAGATTTCTCAGTATTTTACAAACATAATTATGCCAATAATTATAGCAGTTTTTATGCATGTGTCTATTCATATAAAAATTTATAATAAAATACATGAATGCATATTTTAGTATATAGTTCCATAAAATTTAATAAATTTTTCTAGTGTAATTTTCTTGGCATATTCATTTATTAACATTTTTATTAATATTCGAAGATAACTTCTATTTTTCCTCTAGAAGTGCAAATAAAGTATAATTATTTTACACATACAATTCCTATTAGAGTCGTTTCTGCAATCGAATGAAAGAAAATAGAATTTTACTATAGAAAAATGATGTGATCGTATTTTTTGTTTAAATGCCCATATTTAAGTTTAACGTTCTACAAAATTTCATGAAAAAAATTAAAATCGATCTTTAAAACAACCATGTACGAAATAATTGAAGAATCTATCTGTTATCAAAAAATATATAATTACTATGCTATTAATTGCATAATTGATATTAGAAAACGCACGTTACTAACATAATTAAAATGAACAGGTATAAATTATCTTTTTGTTGTTTGTTCTAAAAATATTTATTCGTATCAACGTTTATTCGCTTAATTTAACTGACCTCACCATGAATGACATTTTTACGAGGAAGAGCATAAATACAAAATGTGTATACACTTCCTGCTTCCTCACCTAAATACCTATAAACAAGATATAATTAACCAACAATAGTTTTTATCACCTTTACGTTTTGTTTACAGCGATTACCACGTTTAACTACTGCCTTCGTTTTATATTTAGCCTCAACTGCATCGTTCAAAATGATAATGTGTCAAAAATTGAACGATTATGACCATAAAAACTTATTGAATATTTACTATGATGTATATTCATCATTATTTTAATAGCGAATTAAAAAATACATCAAAGAGCTTTCTTTGCACTAGGAAGTATTAAAAACAATACTAGCATCGGATAATTTAAATGATAATTAAATAACGATTTAAAAAATTGTTTTATTGGCAATTGTTACGAATTTTCCTTTTAGTAGCAGCTCGTTTTTACACATGTTTATTATTTCTGATTGCACTCTTTTTTTTATTTCGCCTTCGTTTTGACAGCTTCCTTTTAAATGATATGATATACTTTACAAAAAGAAAAAGGATATTTTTAAATTGGCAGAGTAAGAATATTTTAACGAGTCCGTCACTATACCCGATATTAAAGTATTAAAATTCAATTCTTCTGTTAATGATTGATTATTATTTGTTGTATAACAATCTTTTCGAAAATGTTTTCTAAAGTTTTTTAACTAATTCAAATGACGTAAAAATGCAAAAAATGTTTCAACGCTACTTTATTATCGTAATATCAAGTTTTTTCTCTATATTCTTTCCAAATTGTTTTCGTAGTTAAGGAAAATGCTTAAGAAAATACATGTTGCAAATGTTAATTAAAACGGTTATTCAAGCTGTACAAAAATATACTATAAAGTTGTTAATAATCTATTTTGATTCATAAAATGAGTAATTTTTTCTTTTTTACTTTTTAAAGTTTTTACTTTTAGTGAAAAGCTTTTTATTTATAGCATTAGATACTTTTTATAAAAAATCTTCATGTTTTACTGAAATATTATTAATTTTCTTATAATTTTGTGAATATTATTCATGATATCAGAATATGAGTTTTAGTCTATTCTAGTTGACAATACACTTTAAAAATTGAGGAATGAACCCATGCCAAAACTTTCTTCTTGGCGAAATTCACTCTTCATAATAAACAGTACATTTTAACATGTATTCCTTAACAAAAGTCAATTTCGAAAAATACAAAAATTAACTTCTTATAAGGAGTAGATTTCGCAAAGAAATAAATTTTCACATAGATTTACTCCTTAACTTGTAGACAGCAGATTTAACGTATAGATTAGTTTAAAACGAACTCGCAAAAATCAAAGTGTAAAAACTGTCCTAATTAAACCAACCCAACCAAAACAAATCGCTAACAACACCAAGCCTACATCTTTTACAAAAACAACAAGGAAAATCCGCAATGAAAACTCCACTCTCCTGGGCCCGTTTACATCATAACCCCAGCTCGTAATTCTCGCCGTCAGCTCAGCATGCAAGCATCCGTCCTCGGCCGTATAACATGAAAAGAAAAAAAATGCAACGGAAACGAGCACACGAGCCAGCTGCAAGGCTTCCTCAGCTAACTCGCGCCGAAAGCCCCGACGTATCGCTTAGCTATTATTCCAACCTCGCCAGGACGATCGATCGCTCATCCAGGTGCCGCGGGCACATATATCTTCTTCGCGGAGGCCGAGCCAGATTTTCCGCCGAGTCAGCTGCGTGCACGGCGCGATAAAGGGCCTCGGCGATTTTTAATGCGCTTAGAGTGGATAGCCTTCGCGGCGGATGCTGGATTCGCGATTTATCTGGTCAATGCTAATCAGTTTCCTTCGGACAATTATACATGTGCGCTGCGCTCTTTTTCTGGACTGTCGCGCCGCGGCTTTGAGAGGAAAGTCTTTGTCATGGCAATGGTGTTTACGTGCCGGGCAGCACACCTCTGATCGGCTGTCTCTCTGTATGATAATTGTGCGCTTAGTGCGCCGCGGCTTGTTTACAGGATCGGATATGTGCGCGGGATTTAATGAGTTTTTCCTCATGGTGAATCAGAGGTGATTGAAGGGGGACGAGAGTGGACGATTTATTGGGTATAATGAAAGCGACGGTTTGCATGCGTTGTAGTTACGTTAACTGTAATTCGCTCGGATTTGCAAATTTTTGATTATTAATTATTAAGATAATTTTGATTAGGTTTTAATGTAAATAGTTAATGTAAAATTATTATTAATTTCGCCGGTGGCGTACAAAATTGAGCAAGATTATTATTGATTTGCGGAAATGTGGGTAAAAGGATGATGAATACGGAAATGCACATTGCTTATTTTGAAAACCAAGTATTTATAAATGAGATGTTTATAAATAGAATAAAAAGGACGAAGTTATTCTTATTGAGTAAGACTTTCTTATTTGAAAAAGAAATGAGTGTTTCTTTTTACTTGATTTTATCTTCTATACTTAAAATATGTAAACTTTTATTTCAAAGATCTGATGATGATTAATTGGCAAAAGAAATTAGGAAAGAATTAGATTGCATTAAAGATTTTTTAAAATACCTTGAGGTATTGAAAAGAAAATCTCGTTTCAGATCACATTTTTTTTTTCTAAGAAATAGCGCACGTGTAGGTAGCAATTATGGATAATATTCATTCAATAATCAATGATAAGATGCCTAGATAAAATTCTTCCTTGACATGATCTTCGATAATATAAACTAGACTCATTATATCATAAATTTAAAAGTGTTGTCTAATTAAAGGTTATAATTGGTTAAAAGTCAACTAGATCTTCGAATTCATTCGCAAAAATTTTTTTTATAGCTTTTTCAAATTAGCTAACATTTGTACTGTAATATATTTATATGTAATAAGTACAAAATCTTTTAATTGCTAATAATTTACAGAAAAAATACGAACAGTTTCTGTAATTTTTTCTTACCATCCAATTATATTTGATACCAACTAACTGGCAATAATTACTCAAATTAACATTAGCAAAATTAGAAGAATTAATATTGTCTTAATTCAATTTAAATCTTTTCTTTATTTCTTAATCTGTTTTAGGAACCTCGAAATTGCCCTAATTAACTCACATATAATGTAACATATCTATATATGTCAATGATACTGATTAATTTTCGTGTGTATCTTATGTGGCCTATATAGATAATTTGGACACTATATCTTGCGAGATTTAGCCGAAATTGTTAAAATTTTGCAAACTCACAGAGGTCACATGTGTTTTCAACTTGAAGACGTTTGTGGTCCAGTTATAATTATCAAACTTATGTAACAAAGCTTATATAGAGATAATTCCGAAATATTCAACCAATTTGGATAAAAACTTTTTTAACGAAAGAGAATAATCTCACGGTGGTCCCATTCCAATTTTGTAAAGATTGATTCAATATCTGATCAGTAATTGCCTTTTATCTAGTTTTATTCTACACTTTTGTCTACTGTCAACTGTATTATTTGAATTGAATTGCAAACATGTATGTGCGTGTGTGTGTATGTGTACACGCGTGTATGTCAGTGTACGTATGTATATTTGATAACAAATTAAAATAAATTAAAATGTATGAAAATTTTCATAAAATGAAATTCGCTTATATTATAACTGAAATGCCTCTAATTTTGTGTACAATAAGGATATATACTTTTCAGTACATTAAAAGAAGTCTGTCCTTTTTAAAAAAAAATTGTTTAGTCAATAGAACAATGAACCTAGTACTATTATATAATCACGATAATAAAAAATCACGCCTAAAAAGCAATAATCAAACACTTTCTTTATCAAATCATAATAAATTTCCGTATTATTTCTGCGTTTTCCTGTATCACAATTCGAAAGTCTCAGCGGACGTCGATCTCAGCCGGGCGCATGACGTCCTTCGCCTTGAAATCTCGGCCAGACATCACAAATTGTTTGCGCCCGTCTTCGCGCGACACGCCGGATTCTAATCGATTTACTTTCACGCGCAAAAATGCGAATCAACACGTGCGAAGATCTTGTTTCTTTTTTTTCTTTCTCTTTTTTTCCTTAGTTTTGCGCAATGAGAAAGGGGACTGTGTGCATATCCTCTTTCCATCAATTCGGAATTTCGTTTTCATTCAGCAGGATCGTAGACTTTCGATTTCTTTTTTTTTTATGGATTAAGTGAGTGGTTTGATGAATGGACATCGGGCGTCGATGGAGAATAAATCGGATGGGATGAGCGCTAATTTTTGTAAGGTAATTTTCCACAAATTATTTTCGTTTTTTTTAAATCCTATGTTTAAATTACTACTAACGAAATGTTTTTTTTTTATATGTAATGATAATAATCGAAAGATAATAAATAACGATCTTCAAAACAAAAAATAAACATATTGGAATTAACCGTTGTTCAAACATTTTAATTTTGTAAAGTTAATAATAGAAAAAGCTTTTCTTGACAATACAATGTCTGTTGCATGTCATATAAATATTTATTTACGTTTTTCATCCATAAGGAGACAATAAAATGAATAAGCTAGCAAAACAAAAAGAGAAAATGATTCTTATAAAGAGCGCAATTACACATATATCAAATTGGATTGGCCAATCGAACTATACAGTAAAGAGGGCGAATGGTGAATGCCCTAAAAATTGACCGTGAACTTGAATGAATGACGGTCAATGGCACGAGTGTTAAGTGACAAAAAAAAATAGCTTTGTAAACGTGCGTAATCCTGAGCGTATATTAGAATATCAATCATAACAACTTAATTTTGTAATAGAAACTTCCTGTAAAATTTTGACAAGTAATTTTGAAATTTAAATTGTATCCGTAAAGTAGTTAGATAATTTAGAATATCAATTTTCATTTTCACTATTTAAAACATTTTGCATTGTTTCTACACTAAAATTCGTGTTGTAACAGATCTAAGCACTAAATGATATAAATATTATTTTATTTAAAAAATCTTTTGTAAATTGTAATAAAACTAACATATTAAAAAAAATACTTCAGAATTTTAATAATTAATAATATTTAAAGTATTAACCAATATAATAGTTAAAAAAACAATGTAAAAAATCAATAAATTTGTGATAGTGCAGTACACCCTTTTCTTTGAAAAAAGATATATATATATATATATACCCGTAATTGCTTTTTTTATTTTTATTTTTTATTATCATGAAGTATAGAAATAATTATGTCAATAAAATAAAAATGCACTTGTTTCAAACTAAAACTTAAAATTCAAATACAAAGCTCATTTCGTGCTGATGACCTTTAAACAGTTATTAATAGCCAACTTTAACAATCTATCAAGAATTCATAAAATAAAGTTTAGCTACAACACGTTTATATAACGTCTATCGATAATCCACTTAATTAAAAAATCTCTCAATACCAAAACCCTCAAAACATCCACTCCCCCGTCATCCAGCAAAACCAGCCCACTTTTCATCATTCCCAGACGCCACGCGGCCTCGATAAACCTCTTTTTTCTCAAATCTCACGTATGCAAACTCGCAACTTTTTTACTCCCCAGCCATCTATCCTCTCGGCTAGCTCGCGCGCATTTTAAGAGCTTTTTTGCCGAGCAGTCGCCTAGACGAGAGCTCGGCGATCTTCCGACACTTGTCGTCATGTGCAACGCAAATCGAGAGCCGCGCAATTACGCCGCGCGTGACGATAAAGCGGCAGGCTGGAAGAGAAAGAGAAGAGAAAATGATTAGCTGCCGGAGCTTTATCGGAGCTGCTCTATTCTCATTGAAGCAATGAACGCTTTACGAGGCTCAATCGGCCTGACAATGCGCATGCCGATTGATTGATCGCGCGCCACGTTTCTAAGCACGCGCATCGCATTGTGGGTCGGCTGCTAGCGTGATTAGAGGATGAGAAAGTTTCGTCAGCGGGTGGTGGAAGTCTGTGCTGGTTTTGCGTTGCGATTAGGGATTGTAAATGGCTGAGATGCGGATGAGTGAGTTGGGGTTGGGTGTGGGATAGGGGTTAGTTTTGTTGAGGGGGTTTTTGATGATGAGATTTGGATCGTTCGTTAAATAATGTGGATGTATGCGGAGGTTGATTGTCATTTCGTTATTTTTTTTGGATAGATTTACTATTTATAAGAGAGTTTACGTATATAATATGTGATTTATTCGAGATCAGGTGACAGTATGATATCGATGCTGAAAAAAGAATCGTACAAACCTGCTTTACTGCAGTGATTCACATTGAATACGGGAAAGCACCATGATTTCAACAATGACGTCAGAACTATTTTTCTTAGTTTTATAAAAATTCTGGATTACTGGATACAATAGCATAAATTATTTTGTTTTTACATTATTTAATCATTTTTTTTTTTTTAAGTAAACATTTGTAATTTGGGTTTTTACTAACATATTGATTGCTGAATCAATTTTTAAAACTTTAAACATTTTCTACTTACAGTTTTTATTCCATTTTTTTTTTTTAATTATAACCTTTCAAAGCGATGAAAAATTAAAAAAGAATACAAATCTTCAGTTTTACTAGTCATTTATTGCATATTAAAAATTATTTCTATATTATTGTGATTTTTTCGTATTTACATGTGCGCTAAATATTCCAAAGGTTTCAAAATGAATCTACAGTCTTTTATTCTCTGTTGAATCTTGAGTAAATTGAGCTTAAAATATCTCTTAAACTTTTTATCGACAATATAGCAATTTTCTTTTAAGACACTTTGAGACAAGTACTATAGTCATAATTTTAATTTAATTTATTCATTATATTCTATTTTTTTCTGAAGACCGTAAAATGTTCTTGTCAAATGCATTGTTAAAATATTCATTCTTACAACTATAGATCGACTATTTTTACATCACTAATAGTAGGTTGCTAAATTATTGCAAAATAATCTCGAAATAGCCTCGAGTTGTAAAATATCATTCCTTCAATGACTTTAATCCATCCAATAAAAATACTTAATTAAAGTCAATAACGTATTTAAGTTCGATTACTAGAGTACGATATTTCTTTTCCAAGCTCCTCTCAATTTAAATTCAAGGAAACAATAATTGCTGCAATTACGTTAAGCCATTAAAAGGAAAAAAAAAGACTTTTCCATCTATTCTCGGACCGTTTTGATCTTCAGCACAACTCAGCCGTGGCGTTTAGTCTAGCGATTAGAAAAATGCCGCAATCGCCAATAGACAGCCAGTATCGTCCGACTATCTTAAATTAAAAATAAATACCGAACAAAAACTTCAAAGTTCGCGCTGCCGAGGCCAAGGCTCTTTATAAGATCAGTCCTCGCCGAGAGGCGAAGAGCATTCAGAACGTTCTTGTAACGCAAAAGATAAAGTCCAGCGCGTTTCTCGCATTGTTTACATATCTGCAGCAGACGATAAGCTTTTTTAGCGGAGCTTCCACGTGGCGCCGCGCTGCGAGCTTCGCTCGACAGAGGCGCGCGCGCGCGACAGTTGACATTTCTGCGATAAGCTTTTATGAAGCAAGACTCGTACTCAATATTTCATAATTAGAGGATTATTTCTGTCTGGGTTTTTTGTGACAATGGGATTTTCGGTTTGGATGGTTTTTGGGATTTTTGGTTTCTTTTTTTAAAGAGATAAATTTAATTTTTTAGTATCGGAATATTAAAATCAGACAGTTATGGTTATTTTTTATTAATTGAGAACTAAACTTGATTTTTAGTTGAATTTTCGCTGAGAACTTGATTCATTCTTAGAAATCCCAGTTCAGAATAAGTTAAAGATTAATAAAAAAATGTCGGCTTTCTTTTTACGTATTAAATATGCCTTTCCGCAATTCAAGGGGATTAACCAATTAATTCATTCAGGCATTCGATGAACTCATCCATCGGATGATGATTTTGTCATTCCCATTGGCTGTGCAACTTTCCTTATTCTAAAAACCATCAAAATACCCAAAAAAGTTTGTAAATTTTAGTTATTTCTGTAAAATATAAAATATAAAATATATACAAAAAAACAACAACTGAAATGGTACTATAAATTAACAAACAAATGTAAAAAAATTAAAAACTTATTTGTTTTAACATGACTAGTAAGAAGAAGATTATTATAATATTTCCTTAAGATGACTTCGGGGGTCCACCTATCCGCTTTGCGGCTTTTTCTATTTATTTTTTATTTATTTTTTTTCTTTTTTTTTTATATATAACGCTTTTAATTTAAGAATATAAAATTCTTTTTTTAATTCATATAATTCATACACCGTACTTCGAAACGGTAAAAAACTAAAAATTAAAAATTCTATGAAACCATAACACAATTTTTATAAATTCTGAAGTAACTATGAATAGCGTAAATCGGTCGAATATGATATACTGCACATTAATTACAATTCATATTCATTCAAATTACCCTAACAAAATATCTATATAATATAAGAAAAACTTTAAAATTACAAAATTTTTAATTATATAAAATGTTTAACCAATTATTACAGTTAATCTTCTAAATATAGAAATTCAACTCTAGTCTTATGAAAGTCACGGTTTTTTTAGTGGAACTACTAAATTATAAAATTGCAAGTGTATTTTAGAGATAAAATCTGACAAATAACATTCTAATAACATTCTCAGTTCTAATGGCTATATTTGTAGTAAAAGGTCATTAGGGATATCAGTGATTATTTAATCGTTATCAATGTTAAAAGTTTATTATAAAATTTATAATACTAACGGTTTTATCAACTAGAAAATTTGAATGGTTTAATTAATAAACAATAAAGTATCGTATATGCAATACAATATTGATTTGAAAGTAGTGAGTAGTCGAAAGAGGAAATAGATCAACGTGAATGAAAATAAAAATGTCATCTAAGAAAAAACGCATCTATCTTAAGAATACGGTTTATTTTATCTTGCCGCAGTTGTATAAGTTTTAATTATTTTAGATTACTTGTAGTAAGTACATATGTACAGTTCCGCATGCAGAGTGTAATTATCGGTAAAAACAATCATAAAAAGAATAGTACTTGACTTTTCACTGCATAGATATACGACATGAAATATATTATTTATAAACTTTATTCATTATTTAAATGAAGCTTTCTATTTTAAGGCCGTTCATTTATCAAAGACTTAATTTATGTTGCGCATATGAAAATCACGTATGAAAGTTTTAAATATTAGCAGGACATGACGCTGTAACAATGCACGAGTAGGTAATTTTCAATTAGAATTCCGATTGCAATTATTTCAGATTAATTTTTCAATAAGTGTTTTTCACTTTATGAATTTCAATCGTTTATACAATAACAAATATTTTAAATCCAAGTCTCTACACTAAAAAGGCAACAATAAAGACAAAAAGAAATCCCATTCAAGAATCCCTTATAGTAGCAAAAATATTGTAACACATATTTATAAAAAATTATTCTCCGCGCGTACCTCATCCACATGAATTACATTCATCACAATCCTATTTTTAGGCTCACCCCAAATGAAAAATATTTGTACGCACTCATTACGACTCTGAAATCCATTGAAACGCAAGTAGCCAAAAAGAAGTAAATGTGCCACCGGTAGCCAGTTCGCTGCTACATATATTTATTCATGAGCCGCCGGTGTATTATCCTACACCGGTAGGTTCATTGCGCTCTCGTATTCTACATTTCGTCGCATAATCAAGCGGCCAGCTCCGTAACATTTGACACCAGCAGTCTTAACGTAAATGCGGTGTCAACGTCACTCGTTAGGAAGAAAAGAAATTGCTTATGTAGAAATGACGAGGTGTAACGTGGAAGTTTCCAGAGTGTTTACACAGCCACGGCGCCACCTTTTATTATCTCTCGCGTGTGTACCTTATCATTAGTTATTTGTCCGGATTAGAGGTGGATTTTCTGCTCTGCAATTATGCGAGCGCCGAGGCGCCAGCCGGATATATTTGCGATAGATGCGCACGGAATCGACGAGGAATAAAGGAAATTTCTTTTTTCGAAATCGCGATTTCGCCTGTTTCTCTTTTTCCTCTCGCCTTCTGTTTTTTTCGCTTTTGGGATGTACGGGTTTATTTATGCGCGAGACACTTTCTTGCCGGGATCATAAAATCCACTTTCGCCTTTGTCCCTGCTGAAAGACGTTAGTTCTTTCTAGGACGAGATACGTCAAATTAAACGGAACTTTTTTAAACTAGAGATTTTGTAAAATTATTTCTAATACTGTTAGTTTACTATTGAAATTAATATTTGACATAGTGAATATAGTGTAGTATCTTAAGAATCGCGTTAATAGTCAGATAAGTTCTGATATAACTTTAATTTTCAATCTATAGATAGCTCATAAGCGAGTAATAGACGGTATCCGTGGAATTTTTATTAACGCACAATTATTCAAACTTGGCGCGAATAAAACTGGCTAGACGGCATAAATCGGCGTCTTCAATAAACCTGCGCCCAAAAAGCCGCTGCTTAATAAATCAACATTAATTTGCCGTTCGCTGCTCTACTTGATACTTTGAAATTTCAAATCAACCGATTAGAATAAACGTAGCTTGATCTCGAGTTCGATTCTAATAAAAACCGCCTTATTTATGGTAGGTTCTCAAAGAATGAATTATTTCCTTATTATATTCACTAATCCGGCGTGATATTCCACCGAGGGAGTAACGAGCCAGCCGCTCGTAAATAAAACCATTAAATATACCTACATCACAATTCCTCAAACTTGTCAGATTTACCACGTGAATCTATAAATGACTGATTGACTTAATTAAGTGCCACATCACTCGAAGCCCATCAAATTCCAATATCACCGCTACAAGAACATCCATTTTACTCCTCGCCGTCTTCACCGATCGCTATAACAACGCGGCGTGCACGCTTTGGCAATTAAATGTTTCATTTTACAGATGCGCTGTTCCCAAATGAATGGAGCAACTGTCTTGGCAGCTACCGCCCGCTAAGTACGCTTAAGCACAAGTCTACCCTTGATAAAGTCACGTGAAGCTCCGAACGATCTCCAGCTATAAAGCAAACCGATAACCCCAGATAACTCGCTATCGGCATTTACTTCCTCAAATCGTAAGTATCCTCGCTCTGGCTTATACGAGCCTCGAGGCGATCTACTCTCAGGGCTTTTAGAAAGACTGTATACGTTCAACGGGATATTGTTACTAAAATAGAACGAAAAAAAATGAGAGGGAAGGAAAAACTGCCCGATGTCGTCTTATCGCGAAATGCTTCGTCATTCTTTTTCAGCGACTCTGCACGCCTGTTGCGTCAACGCGCGTGTATTTATATATGTAGGTTTACATATGCAAGGTCAGTCGAAGACTGACCGTTTCCAAAGAGGAAGCATATTTTGCATACACCCGCGCGAGTTTCTTTAAATTCATTAAAAATGATACTTTATATATATATCGGCACGCGTATATGTAGATGAAATTTAACGGAGCGCCGAGAGAGGACACACATCTTCGAATTCCTCGAGCGACGCTGCGCACGTGACTCGTGCGCGCATTTTGCGATTTTGCAAGAAATCCTCGAGTCCTCGATTTATCGCACGAGACCGGCGAAGCGAGCCGACGAACGAGCGTTACGTTGTTATGCGGATTTCTGCGTATAGAGAGCTTTACGTGTTTTAGCGGTTATTTGGGAGATGGTTTGATCAAGGAGTAATATTTTCGGATTGTAGAGTAATTTGGATAGTTTTTTATGACTAAATTTATGCTACTTTTTGTTAATTTTTTTTTCCTGTGACTATTATCGGTTCTCATATATTAAGCATTAGATTTTTTTCAATTAGTTATTCAGCGTTCCAAATTACATTTGTTCTACACGCTATTACTCTTTTTTTCTTTTCCATTCTTTAGTATAAAGAATATAAAAGAAAATAAGTATTCGTATGAGCTGCATCTGTATAAACATGTTTTATATATTATTAATAATAAGTAACACTAACATTCGAACTTTTTAAGTTCTACATTGAAAAAAAATTTAGTTCTCATTGAAAAGCTTAATTGAACCAATTAAATTTTTCTCGCTACAACTAAATTTTTTCCCGCATGCAGGCTGCTTGATGCAGCACGACACAGAATGTTCCATACACACGTAAATATAAGAAACGCACGTGATTATGCTAATACCTTTTCTTCATTTCGAAAAAAAGTCTGCCGAGTCAAGTCCCGACAGGTGTACACGCATTGTTGTATAAACACAGACACTTCCATAAAAGCAAGGATCTATTTTTGTCCCTCGCCGGAAGAACAATTCTTTCTCGCTGACCGTTTTATTTTCTTTTCTCGGATACGGCGTATCATCAAAAATCGCGACGAAGCCGGCATTGTTCCGCAAACAACTGTGGTACGCTAAAAACGGGTTTTGGGAAAAGTACCCGGGAGAACACATCCGAGAGCATGCACACGAGATCGTTTAAATGGGTTCGTTTGACGCAGGTTACTAGATTAAAATTTCGTACGGGGGGCCCGTCTGTGTCCTGCTGAATATTCAACGGAGAAACTCGTTATTTATGCAGATTGGGAAAACTACTATTGTTTTCGAGACGCAAACCGCAAAGGCCGATAAGCGCCTCTGTATATATGCGTGCTTTGCGGCTTTTCAAAAGTTCGTTTCTCCGTCTCGCTCTCTCAGACCCCTTTGTGGTGCTACTTTGCAGTGGAATCTTTTGAATAAATTATACACGGAAAATTTTGGAGGATCAAATCTACAATATAATCGAGTTTTATAGTTTGTGAAGGTTTTTATTGCATGCCTTTTTTTGGGAAGATAATTAGCTTTATATTTGTAAATCGCAGGATTGATGCAAGCCGAAATAGGATTAAAAAACGAAATCTAGGAAAGTATTTATTAGCAATCTACTCTCGAAACTCTAAAAGCAGAAATCTTTCGTTAAGTTTTTTTATATTTTCATAACAGCAAGTGTTTTTTATTTATTTTAATACAGCGGGTTATTTTAGTCACATAAAAGTTTTATTTAATTAAAACCTACTCAATATTTTTAGATTCGGGGAGAGTTATATGTTTTCATTCTTATAATAAAATAATAAGAAATAGAATAAAAATGCTTGGTATCATACGAAATTTAATATTTATTTTTGTTCATTTATTATAGTTGCCTTCTACAATAATACTCTCTTACTCCATTTCAAATAAATATTACAAAGAGTCAAAGATTCACATTAAAGAGCAATTTTTCAATGTTCACATTCATCTTCTTGCACAAAGATAGTATGTATAAACAGAGGGCAATTATGTTTTGAATTTTCTTATATTGCAATACATATATTTGTATTATTAGTAAAACAAAAAAAAAATATAAAAAATTTATATTTAAATTTACATATATAAAAAATTTTAAACAAACTTTTATATTACAAAAAAGTTATAGAATGAACGAAACATGCTCGAAAATTGTTCAGTGCTAGTTTTTTAATTATCAATGTGATACATACTTATAAAAAACTGAAAACTAACAGATTTTTGTGTCAAAGCAATTTAAAGAGAAGAGATTTCTATAGTAACAATAAAAAACTTAAAAGATATTTTAAGCCACAATTTAAGATTCATCAAAGAAAACCCGTGGCAGATTCATTTCGAAACCTTCAGAATTCTCAGAAAAAATACATAAAATATGTAAGAGTCACGATGATATAGAAATAATTTTTAATGTGCAGTAAATGAACCGTTAAAACTTAACATTTTATAGATTTGTCCTTCTTTAATTTTTTATTTCTTTTTTGATGATTTCTCGTTGTTTTAAGAGGCTAAAATAAAAAAATTTGAATAAAAACTATCAATAGAAAATTTTAAAAATATTAAAATTTGAATCAGTAATTGATAAGGATATGTTAGTAAAAACTTGAATTGAAAGTATTTATTTAAAATATGAGATGAAAATAGTTTACTCTAATTTATAATTACGCTAAAATTAAGAAAAATAATTCTGTCATCATATTTTCACTTATTTAAATGGACATTTTATTCTTTACTAATAATACTTTACTAATAATCAAATTTCTAATTATGAAAAATTCGTCAAAGTGAATTTCATTGCCAAACCAGTTTAATCACATCAATCAGAAGTGACACATATTGATTGTATACGTTATAATATTTCTCTAGTTTGAATAAGAATGAGTTGAAATTAGGATAATCTGTTATATTTCATGATATATGTTCTGGTACATACTGAAAAAATCGGAATATATAAATGTATCTTTTACAACTATCCTACTTACTTTTTCCTCAAAAAAGTTTATTCAAATTTTAATTTTTTGAAAGTCATTTAGGACAATAAAGAAAGCTGTTATCAGAAAAATTTGCTACTTTTACAAATAGATATTTATTTATTTATTTAAATTTTTGGGGTAAAAACCCTTTACAAAAAAATAATATATAAAAAAGGATTGAAATATTAAAATTGCCTCGTGAAAGAATGCAAGGTACGCTTAAATTGACAAATGTTTTCGCAATCAATAATGTTTAGTAGAAGTTGGTTCCATGAACATTTTAGATGGCTAACAGTCGAATAAAATATTTAAATATTTCAAATGTTAAATTCTATCATCAAATTCAAACTATATAATTGTAATTCATATGATTTGATCACAATATAATCGCTAAAGTAATTTAAACAATTATTGATTACATCAGTATAAAAAAAACTAATTTTAATTTTGAAGTATTTATGGCAAATGTATTAACATCATAAAAGTTTTATTAAAAATAATTTAAAATTTTCCTTGAAAAATGTGTACTTTTTTCTGCTTAAGTTCACCGCTTTTACAAAAAATGATATGTATAATTACTGTGTAAATTTCAATAAAACATTTTAATTTAAAATTTTTCCTAAAATTTTAAACACGTGCTTTCTTCTCTCACAGTATTTAATAAAAAATTTTAAAAGTAAACAACTTCCAAAAACAAATGTCAGAATCTTCCGAAGATTCCGATGATTTAATGTATCAAACGATTGACGCCAATTTCGTAAATAATCGTTGACCGTGATTCAATAAGGCCACTAGACTCCTTTTAGTTCAGGTTCAAGGTGTCAGTATGTACGCAGATTTTTGACGAATTAGCTTTAGAGAGTTATGTTTTGCTTACCTCGGGGCAAGTATGCTAATCACCTCTTTGCTTTAACTCTATTAGTAATGTAACATGTACAAAAGAAAGACACTGGTAATGATATAAAAGTATATTTCGAATAATAATTGTTGATTTAATAACCGTTGATTCCCTTCTATAGAAAGTTAATTTAAAGCTTAGTAAAATATAAAATTATACTCAACCGTTCTATTTGAATTCCAACAAAGCTGTACACCCGTAAAATTATTAAAAAAAAAAAGAATTCTTATTAGAAAATGTATTAGATTTAATTTTTTTATGTAATATTACAATTTTATTAGTAATATTCCACTGCTTTTTTTCAAAACTTGAAATTAAAATTTTGACGATTTCTTACCGTAACCCAAATCATCATTAATAAAATTTGCCTTCAAGCTCAGGTACCAAATGTGAGTAAAAAGAATACTTTCCCTACTTCTCAAAAAATGCTTCGTTTACGATCTGAAATTTTCGATTCCTCTATTAATTTTCACGAGTAAAAGTCACACTGAACACCTTGCCCTCACTAGAACTACCAAATTTTCTCCCATAATTACGCATTACTTTATAATACTTCATAATAACACTCCTTAATAATTGACTCAAAAAAAAAACCTTTAACGTCACCCATTCAAAAAAGTCAATAACATTCCCCACCACAAAACAACACTCCAACAAAACCTCATCAACGGCGCTCTGTACCCATCCAAAAAAATCATCCTCTCATTAACCAGGATAACACCTTCCAAATAACGGTCAACAATCCCCAAGCTCCCACATTCCGCTCATCACGCGATCGGGGATTCCCCGGTGTATCCATTCTCTCTTTCCCTCGCGCGCGCGCGCCGCAAAATACCACATCGGCCAAAGGCAGAAACGCGCGAGTGTGAAAGGATATACGGAGGAAAAAAGAAGCGAAGAATTCGCCGAGCGATCGAGAGTCAGAGCCGACGTCAGCGAGTGCTGCCGCTGCGCTATTTGGGCACGTGAGAGAGCCGAGCAACACCTTCGCACGATGACGATGCACTTTTCTGACTATAGGCGCGTGTCCGAGGATGCGTCGGTTTATCTTCGCGGCGCGAAAATCCCGCGCGCTCTTTTTGCTCGACTGCGCGTCGAGTGCGTCACTTGGCTCTTCTTTTTTTCGAGTGTTTAGTTGCTTGTTTTATAGTTCGGTCAGTATAAGCCGTATCGGTGATGCTGTTTACAAAAAGGTTTGGGAGCGATAAAACCGCGCGGTTTTTGTTTGTTAAAACGAAATGGAGAAAATCGAGGTTGGATCGCTGGGGAAGCGTCAGAGAATAGAGCTTTCTCGAAGGTTTATTCTTCTGCCTTACGACCGACGCTTTTTTTTGGGCAGTATGAGTTTTTATTTTTTCCATTCAAGTTTTTTGCTCCGGTTTCTTTGTTAATGTGTTTCACAAGTACACATTATGCCGTAGATGCGGTACGTTGTTACGAGTTAACCTGGGAATATATTTGTACTTTGTAATGCGAACGACTGGAAAAACTGGTATAAAAGGTGCATAAACTGAGAAATTTTTTCTAGTTTTTTTGGAAAAGCAGTTTGAAACTCTAGTGAAAGCGTAATTCACGTGTGAAATTTTGTTGAAATTTTTATAATATCGAGTACAACTGTCACTTTTCATAATCCACTCGTCGATTTCGGTAACTTTATCTCTATTATCATTAGGAAATACAGCCTTGTCCCTACCTGCCTTTGAAATATACCAAAAATATGATTGGAAACTTTTAATTTCGAAAATACCTGAAAATTTTCACAGTCCCTTCGATACAGTATTGTGAAAAAATCGAAATATTTCGTTGCAGCACCTGCAAATCATTAGCTCACCTATCGAACCGTAATCTTCCCATTTTCCCAAAAATAAATCAGTAGTCCAATTATTAGAAAGTCGAATATAGCGTATCAAATAAGAAAGTATGATCAGAAGCTTTTACTGTTATACGACAAATCGGCCAGAACAGCCGGGTATTATATTTTTCGTAAAACTTGCGCAACGAATCCCGGATGGACTAGCAATCCTTAATTTATACCCGCGCGAGAGGAAGTCAAGTTCAAAGCCGGCTATAGACAGTCGTAAAATTTCTCTAACGATCTGTAGAGCTAGCATATTATAAGGAGACCGGACATTTACGAGAAAACAGTTTGACCGAGGCTATTTAATTTGCATTTGAATATATAATTACAATCACGAGGTATTCAGTAACACCACTTGCTGTATCGAAAACTTTTACTGTGTGTTCAAATGATAAACCTTATAAAGAATACGCAAGAATTACAGTGGACTTGCATAAAAATATCCTGCGCAATACAGATCCAGTGCTTAATTAACCTATCTGCATGTTTTTACCTCAACAGCATCAAAGCCAAAATGACGTGAGAACAGTCTACAATCATTACAAAACTCCTGCTCTGACGTAACGCGGTATTTCATAAAATTTCCCAAACCTAACGCGTCAGTTTTTTGACCTTTCGCTCGGTACCTAAACCAACCAGTGTACTGCGCACCAGAGCCAGATCGAAACGACTACATTAAACTCTGCTGTATCAATAAAGGCAAGGTTAATCCAGCGTCGTCATCCGAACGATCGCACATTTCCGTCTACCTACGTCACGATCGAAGAAGATACGCGCACAGAGGAGATTAACTATGCATCGGTGACAGATTCGATTACGTCTCTGACAGCGTGAAAACCGGTGGTGTGTCAATATAGGTATATTTGCATTAGTCGCGTGCCTGTACGCACGATTGGAGGAAAACGTCACGGTCGCTTTCATTCATGAAAGTGTATACGCATGTTTACACGCGGATTCTAGAGGACATTGGGTAAAAAAAGGTATAGGTTACAGGAAGCGCGAGGACGGAAAATCGCTTTTCAAAATAGTCTAACGCGAGGCCGTCGCGTGCGTCTGTTTACCAAGAGGCCATAACTGAATGCCATTATTTTTTCGGCGCAACGGCTAATTAACCATATATATTACTTGGGTAAGAATAGTTGGCTTGAAAACTTTCTCCGCGCGGGCGTAACTTTTCGCTGCGATTGGGGTAGCGAGCGGGGAAAGCCAAGTTCTTGGGTATGCGGAAAAGTAAAATAACTGGTTCTGGATCACCTCGTGTAGAGGTCTATATATATATGAAACTATAGTAACCCACGCGGGTGAGTGTAGCGTCCGCTGGATGTAAACAAACGCTGAGAGATCGTTAGGTAAATTGATGTGTCGGTGGCAAATAGGCTAGTTAATAGGCGTTTAATAATGCGTTACAACATTGTTAATTAGGTGCTGCCGGTGCGTTATCTCGAAATGGGTATTAGGATGTGATTTGGTTATTTTTAAACGAAATTTAGAACGGCCTTGTCTTGAGCGAAATCGTTAAGCAGAAAGAGAGTTTAATGTACTTATTTATTGTTTTCACTCGTAGTTTTGCTTTTAGAACTAAATTACAGGGGTGCAAATTTTTTTTTCACTGGAATCGCAATAACTATTGGTTATTTCAGAATAAAGCATAAACCTTTCACCCATCTTAAAATTTCTAATTTTCACCCACTCTCTATCAAGATTCCAAAAAAAATTCTAAACTCACTAGCTAAAAAACCGTCTTCAAAACAATTCAAATCAATCCCGAAAATCCAAGCGAATTATCGCCCAGACAGAAATTTCTAGTAATGTCTCACTTTTTTCCACCCATCATTCCAACATAATAGCTGAACAGAATCACACGAGCGTCATCGTGCTAACATTCCGCACGCCACGCAAACATTGTACCAAGCGCCGACGTATACAGCATCGACTAAGTGTCCGTAATGCAACGCTCTCGTAATTACACCTCTCCAGACATAATAAACCAACACACACATACGCTCCATTCGCGTAACAATCTTCGAGTTAAAAGCCGCAAGGCCGAGCGCGATTTTTTTTTCTTTTTGACAGACACCAGGCATCCTGAGGAAATTCACAGCCACGTTCCCATTTTCGATCTCGTCCTTGATCGCGTTCATCTGGGGAAACCCCAGCTGGACCGCCGTGTCATTATTCTCACGTGTGGAAAAATAGCGTGCGATTTATCAAGATCCTGTGATTTGTGTCTTGTACTAGCGATTAATGCTGATGATCATTTTTCTCTGTGAGTACAGTCTGGAAAAATTCTGCGATTACGCCATTTGCGTTGTTTGGGTTTTCGAGACCAGACAACGATGACGATCGGCCGGGAGAATTTTTTTTTTTCTCGCTTCCAGGATTCGATCGGAAAAATTGCAACTAATTGAGCCTATTATTTCGGTTTTCAGATAGGAGACGAATGTTTTGCCGAGGCGCTCGCGTAAACAGGCGATTAAGGAGGCTTGATTGGGACAATCCGGGGGATTAATTATTGTTAATATTTTTGTTGTTCGGTGATTTATGTAAGAGGCGCGTGGCGGACGTCAATTTGGAGTTTCGTACGGAGACGCAAGTTTCGTTGTTGAATTAATTAACGCAATTGAAGGAGCGTTTGAGACGCTGGATAAAAAATTTTATTCCCCATGTTTCGAGTCTCGCGCGACTATTGCCTTTGGTTTTTGCGCCGTTAAAGAGATTTATGCTCCGAAAAAAGTCGTTAGAAAACTTTAACTGTTACTCTGACGCTAAAAGTTCTTTTGGTCGACAAAAAAATCTCTACGCGGTTTAAGTTAATTGACCTTCGTTAATATTGTATGCTGATCGGCAGACAGTACGACCAGTTTTAAAGTTAATGTGATGCGTTTCTGCGAGTATATGTCTAGTCTAGCTTAAATAATGCATTTTGTCGTAGTTTTACGTCACAAATTTTTATTTTTATTTTTTTTATTGATTATTGATTGCGTCGATCGATCTTTTACAGGTACAAAATACAATTTTTCTGCAGAATCAAAAGAAGTTTGATTTATAATAAAATATTCCACACCTGCAATAAACACTTTTTTTATGCTTATAATGGATGTAATCATGCTTGTAAATTTAAAGGATTAAGAGATTATTAAAAAATTCTTGTTTAAATCTTATAGGTAAATAACTACATATGTTCTGTTTCGTTGATAGTGAATGGTTTATTTACAAATATATAAGATTATTATTATTTTTAAAATTTGAACATTTTTTTAAATAAATTCGTAATTTTGTCAAGAAAATCTTTTAAAATTTCATTATGAATAATGTTATTTGAATATGCGATGAGACATCTATTTTAAAATGAATTTTCACCTTATACTTCGGTAAAGTGTAAAATATTGCTCATTTTTCTTGGTAACCTCTGAAGGATTTCTCAAACATTTACTTGAATATTAATAATTTTTTTATGAAATAAATTTTCGGAACTTTTAAGTAATTCTAAAATGTATGAAATTGTACAATTTTATTGAGATAAATTTTTTGAAACTATTCAACTGATTTAATTATCACTAAAATTACGTGATAGAAAGCTTTGAAATATTTAATTTTAATAAATAACACGTTTAAACTTCAGAATTAAAAATAGTAGTGTAGATAATTAATAAATTCACGATAACTCCGAACATAAGTCGCATGTCTGGCTAATCCGAACTTATTCTACTGAACGTCATAATAATACACAATATATACTAGCTAAATAAGCTAAATTTTATGATTTACAAATCTTAATTATATATCTTTTCCGATTAAATATTTTAATAAACTATATTTTTTTAATGTAAATCTTATATTATACTAAGAAATATCTGTATTGAAGTTACTAGAAGGTCTCGTGAGGAAAATTTAAACAAAAAAACTAGAATCATATTAAAATATTATTGTTATCAATACAATATACTTAAATTAAGATATTAATTATTTTGTATTGATTTATTACTAAAATATTAAGTATTAATAACAACGTTTAAGGTTGAACGATTGAACTACAAGGAACTCTAATAACGTTCTGCTAATTACGACTAGAATCTTGTTTCAGCGTATTTGTAATATCTAACAATTCTCCACTATCTCGCTCTCAATTTAAATTTGATTAAAATTCGCATTTACATTTACACTGCACCACATCTCCAGCACTGATACTTCTATTTTCAACTCTTTAATCCCGAGCTAAACTTAGATTAGCCGTAAATATTTACGAATCATGCACCGGAAAAATCGTAAGAAAAGTACAAAGTGCACTTCGAAACGTAGCGTTTCCCTCGCAACCGATCAGCAAATCCATGAGCTCCGTAAAAAAATCATTTCCTGAATCCGGTAAATACCCAGAACTAAAAATAATCCAAAACCACAGGCTACCGCGCTTAAGAATCATCCTCGCGCGTCACGCTAATAACTCTCCCATCCCGCGCATATCAGAAAAGTCCTCGAAGCTCAAAAATTACAGCCCCGTTAACCGCAGACTGTCTCTTACGCGCCGTGTCATGACTCGATAAAAAAATCTTCCTTCCGCTCCCGACCCGCCCACACCAAAACTCCCCGACGATTCCAACGAAAACGCACCTCGGTAAGGGCGTTAATCCTGCCGAACTACGCACCGCACTCGCACAATAAACAATAACAGCCGTTCCTCGAAGCAAGACGTAAGCACACAGCGTTCATCAACACCCGGCGAAAGAGAGAATAAAAAAAAGGGGAAGAATCACATTCGCCGCGAAGAAACGACACACGCGAGTGAGCAGGAAAAGGCGCTTTTTTGCCGATCGGACGTCAGAGTAGCGACTGCGCCTCGGAAAGCCGTTCTCGCACCGGCCGCCTCTTCGATCCCCTCGCTCTATCTCTCTCTCTCTCGCTCGCGACAACACGTGGAGCCAGCATGTGGGAACCCCTCCAAACGCGATGCACCTTTTTTTTTCTCTCCGAGTGTAATAAGCTTGAACTCTACCTCTCTCTCTCTCTCTTCCTCGGCAAGAAGCCCAGGCGCGCGCGCGCGCGGGATGCCCGCGCTTTACACACTCGGCTCTCCCGCCTTGCTGCCGGTCACGTGACCCCGGCTTCTTTATAAGCGCGCTCGGCAGCGTCGCTGAGACATTCTCGAGTGAGAAAGCGAGACGAGCAGTTCAAGCACGGCTCTACCGCACTATCCGAAGCTTAGCTCGGTTATCACTTAACGTACACAAGTAGACACTTGGCAACCGGTCTCTTACCGATACTATCGTTTTTTCGATAAAGTTATCAAGTTCAGTGCTTCGAGTTGTTGTTGGTGGGTGGCAAAGCAAGAGAAACAGTCAAGATGTACACTAACCCGTTCAACCGCAAGCACAGCACGATCCGCCAGGTGCTGGACCGCATCCTGGACCCGACCAAGCGGCCGATCCGCCGCTCCGAGAGCGTATCCAGCTCCGGCAGCAACAGCAGCGGCAGCAGCCCCAAGGGCAGCAACAGCTCCCTGAGCCAGGGCAGAGGCATACTCCAGTGGGGCAGGAAATGAGCCGGCGATCTCCTAGGCGAGTCAGTCCATTGATCGCTTGCCGATTTTTTGCACTGCCCGTTAGAGTTCGAGCCTTTATTTCTGCCCGAGATCTCCCTGACACGGAGGTAAGAGCATTCGGATGAGTTAAGGGGCGCTGACGGATCATCGAAGCGCCGGAGGAGGAAGGAGAGAGGAGAGATTGCCAGGAGAGCGGCCGAGGATGTAGAAATTTAAGACACAAGATCATCGTCTGGTGAATGTTTGCGTTCACCTCGTCCGAGCAGATGACGTTTATTCCTCGCCGCCGAGCATTTTTCTTTCCCTCTTATCTTACAAAAAATAATAATAATATACGCATAAGTACGGCGCCAGTTGGAGCGCATCGCAGCACAGCAGCGACCTATATTTATTTATCTCATCGTCATCATCTGGAGCCAGGATTCGCCGCTGGCGGAGATACACGCACGCGCAAGTAGCTGCCTGGAAGACTTCATTTTCCTGCAACATCATCGCAAAATGAATAGCGAGCAACGAGCGAATTTTTATCAACTGGTAATAAGGCGACGGCTTTCCTTGAAAATTGTTAATTTCGAACGATTTTAGCATTCGCTTAACATCTGTAAGTCGGTGCGCGGAATGCATTAGCTTTGTATATGATAAAGTTGTATATTTGACTAGTCAGAATTGTCAGTATTAGCTGTTTTGTAAGCGCGCACTCATTTCAAAGCATGGTTACATGTAACGTCGTTGTTTATACCATTGTAATGTCATTATTTATTGAGCCTAGACTGTATAAACATGTTTCACACGCATACGCATAACACAATTGTCTGTTCGAAGATTGTCGTTTACGACCTGCGATTATTGTTCAGCTTTGTAAAAAACACACACACACATCAAACTAATTTAAAAGAATATAAACGTTTTTATTAAAATGACAAAAAACTGGTTTTTCTTCCGTTATCTTACCTCGCTCACGTTCACCAAATTCCTCAGTTCCTTTCTTTGAATAGCGCTCGTCTTTAACATTGAAGTTGCGTCAGTTCTTGATTAAATTAACGTTCAAGGCTATCGGCTAAATAAGTCTAATTTTTCGGTATTAAACGATGCAGATATATAATCCGTACTATTATGAACGAAATCATTTTTTTTTACTCATCGCTTCTTTCGTAATGAAGCCGCTCAATCGATTTTCGCGCTTATAGAGAGCTTCACCTTGATCGAAATTACGGGCACAACAATTGGCTGCAGTCACTCGCTGCATCAAAGAACCTCGGCGAGCCGACTTTTTCTCAGTACGAAATTAATTAATTGCTATGACTCGGTGGAAAAAAAGAACGATTGTTACACGTATATATACGTTCTGCTCCAGTTAAGAATGACAGTAAATGCCTTAAATGCAAGTTCATGTCTTATTATTTTGTTAATGCCTAAAGTTGAATTACAAGATTCAGTGAAACTGTCATTGCTAAGTCTATTCTTTAACTTGCATGCGCATTTTGTTTTTGTTACATTTTGTAAGAGTATTATCTTGTAATTTTATGTATTTTTAAATTCAAGCTTATTATGTCGACATGCTATTAAAAATAATACAAGTAATATCAATACTAAAAGATAAGATTGACTCTCGGATCTGTTTTTAAATTTACATTTTGAAATATAACACATAAACAAGATAAAATTTCTTCTGTAAATTTTTATCGCACTTTAGCAAGAATCAAACAACGCACCTTTCACGCATTATTCCACTACCCACATAATCAGAAACAAAGCGGAAAAGCGAAATCAACCCAAACATCTCCGCAATCTCATCGCCCGTACGCTAAAAATCTCAAATTTCAAAATCAAATCCCGCTCCCTCCCCCTCTCGTAAACAAAAAAAAAGCCGTCTCACGTCTCAATCTCCCAAGCTCCTATAAACAATAAAAATTAACTCCTCCTCAATCACGAATAAACAAACGTCCCAGACATGAAAACAACAATTTTTTCTTTCCCACCAAAATATATAAAACAGCGCGCGTGCGATCGTCGTCCCTCCGATTGTCAAGCTTTTATCATCCACGAGTCGGCGATGCGGCCTTGCAGAAAACAATCGCTCACACATTCCCACGATAATCCAGCATCAAAGCTTTCAACTTTCGCCCGCCGCAAGTTCAAAGCCACGGCCGAACCAGCCGACCCATCAGCCGAATTATTATCCAACCTCAGCGCTTTGTTTTGGCATCGTTACTACGACTTCCACTTCCCCCTAATACTCGTCGCGGTGGGCCGAGAAAGCCTGATAAGAAATTCCGCTCGCGGCGCGCATCTCGTTCTATTAATAGAGCGCGCCTCCAAGGCGCTCGTCGCCTGTGTGTATATATCATAACGAGGCTGAGCGATTGATACTACAATTGTTATTCGAGCGGTGAATTCGAGATATAAGCCGAGCTTGAGCGAGTTATTATGCGCAGCGATGGAAATTGACTTTTAACGAAGCCGGAGGAGGCTCGATGTGTAGACGCACTAGGGATTATTGATGCGTGCGCGACGAGTCCGTTGATTTCCGGCGCACGTGTAGAGCCAAGGAGCTTTGCAAACAATCGCGCGCGACTTGAATTTTCTGGGGGTTTTTGCGTAACTGGCCTATTTTTTGAATCGCGGGGGGTCTGTTGTTTGTTTGGGCGGTGTTTTTGAAAGCAGAGGGTTTTTCAGGTCGACGGCCTAGTTGGTAGACGTGGAGCTATGTGTTATCGGGGCCCGCAAGCTCAAAGTGCAGTTTATCGGCTGGGGACAAGTAAAAAGTGATCGATTACGAAAGCGGCTGATGGTCTTTGATTGGGTTGTAGGAAGTTTGGTTTGTAATATTGGGATTGTGGAGGTTTTAATTATCTAAGAGGAAACTATGTTTCAGATGTATTATTAGAAGAGAGCAGTGTTATAGTTGGCACACGAATATTATTACGTATTAGTTATTAGGTAAATAAAGTTTAATAATATTATGCGCACAAGTGGTTAAAAATAGTGTTGTGACTATAATATTGTAATTACACGAACATTAAACCGAGGTGCGAACTAGTTAATAAAGTGACAAGTCTACTTCGCTCTTCCCTATATGCATATACATATTTGTACAGTTCTTTTTAATTGAGTGCTCAAAAAAATTCTTATATATTAATAAAAATATTTGTTAAGTGATTGATTATTTTAAATAAAGTAGAGTGAGGGAAGATACCAACTTGGAGAAGACGTCACAAAACTAGATTTTCTTTCTTTTTAAACAATTGATAATAAGAGTTTCGTATAAGTAATTATTGTGATAAACTAATTCAGTAGCCTAAATACTTAAGTATTTAGGCTACATACTTAAGTATTTAATTAAAATGTCGCATGTTATCAGTTAATTTTCGAGCAGCAACTAAATTAAAAGCACCACTTAAAAAGTTTTTTATACATATTGTTTTACAGTTTTATTATATACAAAATATGATAATAATTTTAATATCAAACACAATATGGGAAAAGATGACACTTCTATATTTAATAAATTACTGTATTTTCTATACATATAAATTTATGTTATAAGTATTGAAATTTTTTATTTCAATTTTTTTTTTTTTCATTTGCAGCATCTTTCTCCGTATTACCTTATAATAAACTAATCTGTTTACTCGATCACGAGTTTATGAATTGCGAGAATTTGAAAAATGAAGCTACGGCAAAGAATAATTTGTATATTCTCAATGCCCTACTCTGTCCAAAAAAAAGTAGACAAATGACAGGTCCCAAATCCTCGAGCATGCAAACCTACTCAATTTTTAAAAAGCTTCCAATCCGGAAATCATTTTTTCTCCTAAAACCAACCAACGTACGTCAACGATTAACATAATTCACAAGGCCCAGAAGTAAGAAATTCATCTCAGCCAGCAAACTGTACAAAATACAGCGCTCGATGATTTTGCGCAATCAATCACCCATCACAAAAAACAAACAGACAAACTACATTCCCCACGATATTAACCAACCATACCAAACAGCACACGAGGCACCAACTACTACCGATCTAAGCGCATTCCCCGCTAACAAATCCCACTTTAATAAAAAAAAACGCCTCGTCTAATCGAAAGCTATCAACCCGACGCGCCAAACGCATCATCCAGCTCTCGTTTCGCGGCCACACGGAGCCCGTGCAATGCGCTCGCTTTTCCTGCACGCGTACGCATACCAATATCTCAACTCCGCATTGCATAACAATCGAAGTCACGCTCGGCTCGTTCAATATTCAGGAGCTGCCTCGATGCTAATGAAACGCGAGTAGCTCGCGTTTTGCATTCGCGCGCTCTGTATATCTAATTGCCGAGTCTTGCAGATCGGCGAAATTATTGACGATCGCCGATTGACGTTAATGTTCGAGTTTGCCGCTGCGCGCGGGGAGACGGAAAAAATGGTGCGAGACGCAAGCGTCATCGGAGTGCAGTGGAGTCGGTGCGATCGGCGATAAAAATTTGAATTTTCCTCAAAGTGCTTTTTGCCGAGCAATTATATTGAAAGCGATATGCGAGATCGGTTTAAATGTTTCAGAGAAGCGAGCAATGTTATTGCGGTTTGTGGGTCGGTAAAAAGTGGCGATTTACGGGAGGTTTTTTTTTGGAGTGTTGGAAATTGTTTTACTGAATGATGTGTTTCTTATTTTGGTTTTGAGGATAGAAGGAAGCTCAGTTTTGTAGTCTTTAAGTTTTGTTCTATTAGTAAAGTAATATATAGTTATAACAAGATGTAAACCAAATTATTGTTTCAAAAAATGGCATTGTTTGTTTACAAATGATAACAAGTGAAAAAAGATTTCAAGTAGCCTTTTGAAAAAAGAGAATTAAAATAAAAACAGAAAAAATTTTACTTTTTCATATTTAAGCATTTAAACTTTAAATTGTAGTAATACTTAACTAGCTGATTATTTTAAAAGCGCTTCAGAAGTTAATATTTAATATAATTTTAAAAATAAAAAGTTTTATAAAAAATTACATTAAAATTTAAAATAAGCAAATAAACTTACAAATAGCATAAAATTATTGTCATATTCAATGTAAAAATTTAAAATATATTATATTTCTCTGTGCTTACTGTAAAAAATTTTGAAGTTAGAAATATTAATATGAAAGCTTCTTATTTCTTTTACACAATGAATTAAACATTAAATGAGACAATCCAAATTACTAATACAAGTTCAATAAAGTACTTGACTTTAACTTATAAATAAATCTAAGCGTCTTTGTTGTGGATTAGGTAAAATATAAAACAACATCTACCGAGTATAGGTAATTATTACAACATTTAACATAATTTGATATCAGCAGACTACTTTTTCTAAAGTAAATCCTTGCATAATATCAGATTTGTGCATCTCGATGAAGATTTATATCAATCGTGAACGAATTAACTAGGAATAATTTTTTTAAAAATCGTACAAACCAGTGTTTGAAAAACTAGTATGTGCATTATAATCGCATGTGCAATTAAATGTAATCGATAATTAATTCCATTGATACCGTAGACGCAAGCTTAAAAGAGATATATGTCTGCAAAAAAGGTTTTACATTAATATGACAGTTCCCGAACATTCTAAAAGAAACGACCTTAATACGGATAATTTTATCCTTTTGTACTTTTTCAAACCCATTAAAGAAAGTAGACCGCTGTAAAGAACTTTCTGGATAGTATGCAATGATTGCAATGAAACAATTATCAATTGTTTTAAAAAATTTTGGGACAATGTTTAAATTATTGCATTAAAAATCGTGCACATTACTTAATGGTATACTAAATATATTTCATTATTTAAATAGTATTGGCTGTGTGCCCTTTTAATTTCCAGTTTAATTTCTTTCAGTACGTATAACTGTTGACTAAAAGTAATATCAAATAAATTCTAACGGTTAAAACAATCTGCAAAACCTAGTATCAAATGAAAGTTGAAAATTTCAAACAGTTCTGTAGTACATAAAGAAGTACTTGCGAATTATGTTTTTTAATTGTCAAACAGCAAGTCTTCATAAATAAAATTCTTAAATGTTTACAAAACATAATACAAAACTTTGATTACCAGTCTTCGCCAAAAAATGTATTCTTTATTTCTTTATTTTTCTACCCCGGTTTAAGTCACAAATAATAAATTAATATTTTCTATTGACAATAATCTAAATCTAATGCAGTGTAAAAAAATTAATAAACGCTAAACCTCACACATCAAACCTCCTAAAAACTACAACCTCAAAAAGAACCAGTCGCCACGCGCAAAAGTATACCGTAAAATCGAAGGTCCCCGCTCATTGTCCGCGCACAAAAACGTCCGCGCACCCTCAAAAGTACCCGCGAAACCAGGCCACCCAAAAAAAACAAAGAAACAAAAATATCACAAAGAACAGTCCCCCTCGACATATTCGAGACCCTTCGAGACACCAGCCTCCTTCTTTTTCTTCTTAACGGTATACGACCAGCTCGCGTGCAATCCACAGAGAGGGAGAACCTTTCCACTAACCTTGAACGAAGCCTCATGCATGTACCTGTCCGCATATATATATGCTGCAGCAGCCAAGGTGGACGGCACGTGCTGGCAGCGGTTAAATAGAAAGAGAAAATAAGTAAGAGTGAGGGCGCGACGAGAGGAAAGTCGACGAACCCGCGCCCCGAGAGCCGGAGAAAAAAAGACTCGAAAGGAGATTCCGAGTCGCAAGGCGATCGATTTTTATTCTGCGGCCAACGGTTCAAAGTCCGATTTCGCGCTCTTTTTATTTATGTTCCTTCGGCGGCGCTCTGGGTTATTTAGGATTTGGTTAGTGATTTGTCGGCTGGTCCTTGCGGGAGACTGATGCGACCGATTTTGAGAATTAATGGACTGTGACGGAGAAGGAAATTTGTGACGTTGAAATTAAATTAATATTCGTTTTTATTGTTGTTATGTTCGAATTCTGAAAAAAGAGTCTACGAATTCGTCTGCGTTTGAGAGATTTTTTTTAATACCGGTGATTGTAACTTTACGAAAACATTTTTTTTTCATTATGCAATTCGTATTATGGAAATAAATTGTGGTCATGATTTGGTGCTATATGACATAATAGTGATGTCACTTTTTTTAATGAAGATCAAACCTATCAGGACGAATTAATTTTGATCAGATATTTAAAGAAATTAGCAATTGTCGTCAAAGTGGATGAGATTTAATACAATTTTAAAATATTTAGAAATCATATATTAATATATTTTAAGGAAAAGAAAATTGTCGTGTCATGGTATCGTTATTTAATTATACGAACTTACCTATTTAAAACGAAGTAAAATTCATCGTGACAACCGATTTTCGGTTAAACCACTTAATATTTCATTAAAGTGTCTGTAATTTCCATATTCAATGCCGTAGGATAAATCGATTAACAGTAATCTTTTAAGGAAGGCCAAATTTCAACAGAACTTGTATAAAAATATGTTCAAATTAAGTTAAAAATCTCCCTCTCTGACTCTCTTTAAGATAATTTAACAAATTTATTATTGCATAAGAAGACCCAAACATATATCTGTTAAAACAAGTGTAATTTTCAATCATAACTTAAAGTGCACAGGAAAAATAATATTTTTTCCAAAAGCTATATATAAATTTCTGTGAACTTATTGTTTAGTGAAGAGTTTGATTAAAATGACTCGGAGATTCCCACAAAACAATTCAAAGAACTCAAAAGCATGGAAGTAACGGATAAATTAAGAAATTAATATTCTAATCACACAGATTCTTACAATATACGGAATAAATATTTATAAGTTGTATAAATGAATTAAAAAACAAACGATTCACCTGTGTGACTAATAATGTATTTGTGTTCTAAAAATAGTTTATATTAAGATTAATAAATTACGTGAATGGATTTAGATCTATAGAGCCATAATAGATAATTATTATGATGAATAGACTATTATAATATCATAATATGCTTAAATTTAATATACATAATATTTTTTTAAATCTGTAAAAAATTATTTTCTTTTCTATCTATTCGTACTTTTCAAAAGTTAATATAAAATTCAATGATTTTATATTTTAATACAGCTTTAATTTATTGGACTCTTAATATTACAATATCATAGTAGTAATGTTATTTATTTATGTTCCCATTATGAAACGTATTTACTTTTATTAAGATATATACAGTTCTTTTTTTAAAGGTTCTTTATAACTGTTATAGGTTGTTTAATGCTCATAAAAGAGCAACATGATTCCCAAAACTTCGACTTATGTTTGCCAATAATTAATAGAATTATCCTAGCAAATTAAAAATGTAAATAATTTAAAAAAATTTTTCTTTTTTTATTTAATTTTTTTAAATATTTTTTATCGATATTATTGTTCTCCATTAAAATAACAACTAGTTAACAATAATTTAGTGTAATAATTTAGTGTTCATTACCATAATTCAATTGTTTTCCATATTATGTATTCATACCAAATTAAATATTGTAATCTGTGAAATTTTAATGCATAGTTAAAAAATGAAATGAGTTATATTTTTCCACTTTTAAAATTGCTTGAAAACAAGGAAAAATGAAGTATGTAAATTGATAATTGATACTGAAACTGATACTGAAATTGATACCATAAGTAGTAGTAACATTAGCTACTAATTAAATTTTACTTAAGAATTTAAAATACTTTAAATAGGGTTTTATATAAGTAATTTTATTTTAAAGCCTTCATAATAGAATTTATAAGTAACGGAATACTTAAAAAGTTTAATTCGCAATGTTTCAATATAAAACAATTTATAAATATTCTTATAAATTTAATTTAACACTTTAAATTTGTTTTTTTTTTTTTTTTTTAATGAAATATTGGAATTAAAAAAGCAGATGTAACAAATAAATATATAAAAAAAATAAAGTAATAAAATAGGAAAAGTTTAGTAAATAAAAAAAGTGTTTTTAATAAAATATTTGTGTCATATAGCTTTCATTACTTTTTAATATGAAATATAATATATTATAATAAAATATAAATGAAATTTGAACATTTTCAAACCTTTTTACTTACTATTTGATATAATTGGTTCTAGAAAAAATACAAATCCTATATAAAAAAAAACGTGTGCCGTTAAAAGAAATTATAATCTTGATAAATGGCCAAAGATGCTGTCTATCAAACATACAAAAAATCTATCCCAGAACTTTAAAAACACAAAATTTTCCTTCATAATTCATCTTTTTTATCGCCTTTAAAGCATCATATAGTTCAACTTAATCCATTCGGTGCCGAAAGATAAATTGTTCGCTTATTAAAGATGGTACTGAATTCATCGACGGACATACACACTCAGATTTATGATTTTTCTTCTGTTAGCTGAACAAGCTCATTTGGTTTTTAATGAGCACTATAGAAGATTTCATCGAAATATTTGCGAGCGTAGAAAGATAATGGATGTGTGTTGGCAGCGACTATAATTGGGATTACTTTAACCATTATTGAGCTTATTATAAGTAGGGATTTCCAACTTTTTTGTACTAAATGTTTATGTCATAATCTAGACATTTAGTGAACTAAATTGAGCAATTTTGCGTGTGAATTTTATTCATTTAAAAAGATAAAAAAAGGATTGTTAATAAGGTAGAGATTTTAACTCGGTAATTGAAGCATGATACAACAAAAAATTTCCAAAAAAGCAATTATTTCTATTTTATTCAAGTCAAAGGCAATAAGAATAAAAAAATGCATTATTTTGTATTATTATTAACAAAAAAATAATATATAACAGTTTTAATAATTCATTTTAGCCTTGAAAAATATGCATAATAATAACATTGAATTCACTTGTAGAAAAATTAATAGAAAAGTTTAATTTCAAAGATCTAAATCAATATTTTCATATACTTTTTTTTTAAAGAAACTATCTTTTTAATCTTTGCTGAAGTAGAAACATTATAGTGGCCTGTTATTTTATGACCATATGGTTCTTTTGCAAAAAAAACGTATGTCCTTACACAATGTCATAGAAATTCATGTACGAGTGATAAAACGCATTTCCGCAAGAACTTATGCTGCTGTTTTAACTTTTTAATTTTGAGTGCCGTAAAATTTTTATGTTTTTTTTTTATTTTTCATTCATGCTTCATAGTCGCAAAAGTAATAAAAAATAGTCATAGTTATATATCAGTTTCAATACATTTTTTCTACTATATTTTAATTTACGTACTTGATTATGAATTTAAATTATAATATCTAAATACTTTCTTTAACAAAGTAGCTATCATAATGCAAATGATTTTGAATAATTAACTATTTCCTTAATTATTCTCTACACTTTTCTTCTATCATGAAAATTGAATTGAATTCTTTTATTACCTACTTTGAATAATGTTACGACATTTTTTTAGTCTTATGGAAATAAGTCCGTTCTAATAAGTAGTTAAATTTGAATTAATTTAAGAAATTGCTATTTTAATTGTTTCGTGATTGCGAACTTAAAAAATTAAAAAGTGAATATCATACGAGAAGTTATTAGTTATTACCTAGTGTAAAGAAAAATTTTAAATGATTTTCATTAAAACTGAAATGTAAATATTAAAAGTTATATTCATATTTTTAAAATTAGTTTTGAACTTTATTATTACTCTACTTCATTAATTATTTTCAAAATCATTGAATTTGTAAGAAGTAAAAATAACATAAGATTTTTATAAGTATTAATAATAAAAGTTATGTTATGGATACTAATTACCTTGATAAATATTGAGCTATGCAGAATATTGCCCTTGGATGTGCTCAGATTCAAAGGAAAGGAGACAAGAGCATTGACCGGAGTGCAGATCAACTGCACGTGGAACCGCACGCAATTGATATTACGAACGCTTTGATTGGTACAAAAATTATCTTTAGGATTTATCAGCAAGAAACAAGAATATGGGCAAGTGACAGAAACTTTTTACTTTTTTTGACTCTAAACAAAAATAAGTAAGGATATTTAATAGTAATAAATATTCGCTCATATAAAGCAAATTTATTTATATAAAAAAAAACATTATCCGTGTACAGAAATTAATACATAGAGTTACAATTGAGGTAGTTTTTATACTGCACATATGTGCTACGTCATCTACGAACGCTTAAGTTTTTGAAAACTTTATCACTATGTTGAAATAAAGTTTTCTGAAACATATATTGTTTTTTTTTCAAAGATTTTGTTATTGCTATTATTAATGAAATAATTCAATGGAAGGATTAGTTTAATACCATAACTTTCAATTATAAAAAATTAATAAAAAGAATAATGTCCATCTTTCAAAGTGTTTTAAACTCTGCAAAAATAGTACTGAATATTTAAACATAATCCAACTGACTTTAATTAGCTAGGCTAAAATTAACACTTTAAATAATGCGATGTAGTTTACAAGCTACTACGTGCTTTGAATAGCTTAACGCCTTTATTCATGCACTGAAAAGTTGTGGACAGATATTCAAACTGCATTTTGCATATAAACTGACACCGCTATTATTGTACTAAGCGTTTTGTACAAGACTAACACTATTACGTATTACAGTTAATCTTTTAATCGTTTAGAATTAAAATTAAAAGTACTCAATATAAATTTGCATCTAAAAATATTACAAAAAAAATCTATAGTTTTAAATTGTAAAATTAAATCGTTACATGTTTTCTATGTTTAGTAAAAAAAGGAATTGTAGATTTTCAATTCTTTCACTTTGTATTTTTTAAAACTTAACTTTTAAAAATTAACTCTAAAAGAAGTATTAACAACTTTCTGCACATTAATAAAGATATTTCAAAGTGCTCAGGTCATCGTCCCAATTTCAGAAATAAAAATTGTGAAAGTGACGTGAACTAAAAGATGAAACTCGTCAATTTTTGATGTAGTAACTTTAAGAGTTGTAAAATCTCATTCTACAAATCATATTGCAAGCGATTATGGGTTCTCAAATTACCAATTTTATTTCTCTACTTTTAAAGAATATAAAAGTTAATTAATTTTCGCTAGACGGTTAAATTAATGAAGTCTTCTATTGCATTTCATCACAATTTCTTACATATTACAGTTTTTTTGTATCTTCAAATTTTTCAATTCCACAAGTACACTTTTACTGTAAAAAATTCAAAAAAATATCTCGCAAAACTATAATTTAAAAAAATCCAAACTATCAAAAATGAAACTCCCAAAAATTAAAAGCCCGACCCTGATCACTCGCACCTTCACAGCCGGCGAAAGGAAAACCTTATACCCAGGTAACCAGCCATACCTACCCTCGCATTAAGCACACCGACTCGCCGATTGTGCAATAACCCCGCCAGGCAGTCTCACAGCTCGCCTATACATGTATTCCTCCACGCAGCCGCGTCGAAGCTCACAAGGAGAGGAGGCACGTTGACGACCGTGGCCGTGATCGCAGCCTGCCTATATGCACTCTCGGCCTTTACCGTATAGCAGCAGTCAATGACACAGACACCGCGCGCGCGTTCGCACTCTCGCCAAGGTGAGGGAGAGATTTCGCACGCGGGAGCAGCGCCGATGATGAGGCTGTTTTATATCGAGTGCGGAATTTTTTTTTTTTTTTTTTATAATCTGTGTGTTTTGATTTTTCGAGTAAGAGGCGGCTTGAGGGCGGGGGCTCTTGTCGTGCGGAAATGAAACGAGAGTATCGGGGACTGACAAGGTCTGGGATTGGCGATATTTCAGTGGTTTTAATGAGCGCTTATGCGTATTGTGGGGAGTTTGGTTTTTTTTTTTTTTTAAAGTCAATGACACGAGGCGGCCGTCAAGGCGAGAGAAATTTCTTCATTGTGAAGCTGGTGATTGAATGCGTTTCGAAGGCGTTCAGGCCTAAAAATAACTTGAGATAAATTGTAAACTCTTACGATGGGAACATAACATTTCATGAAGCGCTTGTTTGTCTCCGGAGATGTATCGCTGCTGTGAATGAATATTCTCAGGCTACTATGTAAATTCTACTCTAAAAATGATGCTTTCAAGAAAATTATTAGTTTCATTGTATATATAATTGCAGATTATTATGATGAAACTTTAAATAATTTATTCAGACCTTTTAATTTTTAAAAAATCATTACTTTATTTAAAAAAATAAAAACTAAACGTAGATTTATTTATTTCTATTTGATTGCTTAATTTGCTAATTTAGTAGAGATCTACAAATATGCAAATGTAGTTGTTTTCGATACAAGTGGCCAAAGCAGACGCTTCTCGCAAGGATATGGTTAGTAACCTGATCGAAGCGAGGCTGACAAAATCGTTTATGCGATATACAGTTCCTTCTCGTGCACGTGTCACAACTTCCTTTTCGCCATAGCGGATCGAAAGTGCGACTTTTGCTTCCGGCACGGAAACTTGAAAGTGTTTATTTGGCTCACTATAGTAATGAAAAATAGTTTACGCACTATAAAAGAGAATCACACTAATGTGCGTGCACTGGATTAACTATTTTATTTATCACACGAGCGTAATATGCTTATTTTTCAATTGAGTATAGAAAAAGTCATGTAAGATAAAGAATATTTGCAGAATCTTGATATAAGTCATAATTGATTTATAAAATTTCTTATTGTAGTTAAAATAATTGTTAATTGTATCAATAAAATGTATGTTAATATTTTAATAAAGCGGGAAAAATACTTCTAAAATAAATTGGAAACATTATAAAAATGTACTTTTATATCGATTTACTAATAATTTTGCACACCTTGTAGTATATACAATTTTGTTTCAATAAGAACTCATTTGAATAGAAAATTAGTCAAAATTATTTCCTACACGACGAGTGGGTATGTATATTATGACTCATAACTCATTATTTCAATTTATTATGAACTTAAATCATAGGATTGGACAAAACTGGACGATGTTTTGTGATATTTACATGCTTTTTTAATAATATATCCTCATCTTGATTTAAAAATTCCAAATATTATAATTTTTTTCATTTTTCGAGTCATTTTCCACCTGTAATTTTGTACCTTCTATAAAGTTTGCACTTAAATCTAATAGTTACAATTTTTTGTTTATATGTAGAAAACTCGTTAGGCAAGCATGCCGCTAAAAAAAGAGCGCACGCATCGCTCGGAACACTCAGAAGCGCCGCGGAGCTTTGTTTTAGGCGAGAGGGTCGCCCAAAACAAGAGAGCAGCTGATATACTGCCGCGTAGTGGCACATAGGCGCTTCCGTACAACTGTCCCTAAAGCAAATTGCGTAGCTCACGATATTTTAAGAAGGCAATGTCATTGCTCGGGTCAACCACTTTCGCAGACTTTTTTCAATGAAGAACATGAATTTGTTAAACATTACCTAAATATTAAACTCAGATTTAATGTGCACATTCCTAGCTTTAACTATCCATCAGGTTTTCGTTATTAAACGAGCTTTGTTGGCATCTTCAGTGGATAATAATTGTCGTTCTCCGGCTTCGCGTGATGGAGGTATTCTGCAACGCAATCCGAAATTCTCGTGCTCTGGTGTTATGTCTCGATATCTTCTATACTAATAATAAATAAATCTCTTTCTTGAAATCAATTATTCTACGGCTACATCACTATTTTGTCGCTGTGCTCTGAAATTACTGCTCTTGGGCAGTAGCTGTAAGTCCCATTAACATACGTTATAACTACCGGATCATTTGATAGTCAATTATATAAAACATTGGTAAATTCAGTCATACGTTGTATGTACTGATCTACTCTCTAAAGTTGAAATAGTGAAAAATCACTAGAAAATAGTGTATATGCACTAAATGGCCTAGTCCAAAATG